>CAKAKR010058327.1:0-62735 GCA_916700685.1 Adelosebastes latens
CTGCCTGTGCACTCGAACCCGGCCATCTCTCTGCCCAGGAGAGATTATAACGGCTGGAGGAGCCAGCTAGTGTGAGTCAACAACAACATATACACTCTACAGCAACACAGTCGGTAAAATATCCGGGGGAAAAAATCTGTAAAATATCCATTGCTTTATTCTTTGACAAGCACTCGAATGTAATAGACCCTGCATTCATCTGCAGGTTTTCATAATCAATAAATGGATCAATCAATAAAATCCCATAACTGTCAGACAGTTCAGTCCAAGCAGACAAAAAAAAGTGTTTATTTTAGTGCTGCGTCTTTGTGTCCAGTAAAGACACTTGGTCAGGATGTTGCCACTGGATACACATACCTGTTTATTTTGTAAATCTCTGTGATCATTAAAATCGTTTAACCTGATCACCTGCTCCTCTATGAGCTGAGGAAACTCTACAACCTTAAAAAATAAATGCATAAATTGAGAAAAATCATCATTGTCAAGCTTCATATGTGGTTGTTTTGCAGAGATTCTTGCAAGTTTTACGTGTAATTTGACACCTTTTTAGCAGATTTAATTGAATATGAACTATTCATGTTGTACAGTGATGATTTTTCCACCTCTGCATGTTAAAAAGAAAGCACATAAATCAACTGTGTTTATAATAAAAACAACATGTTTGTCTCCACTCAGGTTTGCATCCAAACTGATCGCAGCAGTTCTGGACTTCAAGGCCAAAGTCAACACGTAAGTTTGACTGTTGACTGACACATTAACTGATTTTAACTGCAGTGCAGTGAGAATATTTCAACATGTTTGGAAAAAAAAAAAGAAAAGGTCTGAAAAATGTCCCAAGATAAGTCTGAAAAATGTCTGAAAAAAAGTCTGAAAAATGTCCCAAAAATAAGTCTGGAAAAAAAGTCTGAAAAAAAAGTTTGAAAAATGCTGGAAAAAAGACTCTGAAAAAAAAAGTTGGAAAAAAGTTGGAAAACAAAAGTGAAAAAATGACAGTAAAAAAAAAGTCTGAAAAAATGACTGTTAAAAAAAATGTCTGAAAAAAAAAGTTGGAAAATGTTGGAAAAAAAGACTGAAAAGAAAGTCTGAAAAATGTCTGAAAAAAATGTCTGAAAAAAAAAGTTGGAAAATGTTGGAAAAAAAGACTGAAAAGAAAGTCTGAAAAATGTCTGAAAAAAATGTCTGAAAAAAGAAGTTTGAAAATTGCTGGAAAAAAGACTGAAAAATTCCTGAAAACAAAAAGTTTGAAAAAAGTCTGGAAAAATGTCTGAAAAAAAAAGTTTGAAAAATGTTGGAAAAAAAAGTCTGAAAAATGTTAATATTATTAAAGTAACAATAAAACATTAGTTTATAAATTCAACAGTATAAAAAGTAGGTAAAATCAGCTCCACCTCCACCAACTACAATATTAAATACTTAGATGTTTATGCATCAGAAATAATATTCCAATAATATGATCTACAGCAATATATTTTAATTAACTCTGGCAGGGGTTACTTTAAAGGTCCCATATTGTTAAAAGTGAGATTTTCATGTCTTTTATATTATAAAGCAGGTTTAAGTGCTATATAAATACTGTTAAACTATCAAAATGCTCAATATACGGAGAAATACACACAGCCCGTATTCAGAAATTGTGCGTTTGAAACAAGCCGTTACAATATTTAGACCATTACACGGTTTTAAACGTAAACATTCTAAATGTGTCCCAGTTTATTTCCTGTTGCAGTGTATGTGAATAACATCAGCTGACAGGAAGTAAACATGGACCCAAACTGTTGCCTAGCAACGCAATTCCGTTGCAGTTCCAGTGACATGTGCTAAAATGGAGCGTTTCAGACAGAGGGTAAATACAGGTATATTCAGGCTGACAGTATGAGGAAAATAAAGTTTTTTTTTTTAACATTACAGCATGTAAACATGTTCTAGTAGAAACACAAAATACAAGTATGAGCCTGAAAATGAACACAATATGGGACCTTTAACCTTTACTCAAGTACTGTGTTTAAGGAGAACTTTGAGGTACATTTTACTAAAGTGTTTCCATTTTCTGCTACTTTATAGACATTTTCAAACTTGACAGCATAAACCTTCTAAATGGGCTGCTTTGTATTTCCTGTTTCAACGTTTCTTAATGCAGCAGCTGACAGGAAGTAAACTTGGACCAACGTTGTTGCCCTAGCAACAGAGTGGCAATTAAAAAGTCTATGCTTCTATTACTCCTGTACAGAGGGAAATCTATTGCTTTTTACATTATTAATTATTACCATTAGGACTCATTTGTCTTCTTCCTTCTGTCAGCGGCCAGCTGCCAGTGGAGTACATGCGAGGGTATCCTCTGTGCATGGAGCTCTACCCGCTCCTCTTCTCCTCCTGCAGGATCCCCGGTCCCAAACACGACTACATCGCCCACCACGGCCGCTCCCGACGCTCACCGACGCACATCACGGTCGTCAGGAACTACCAGGTGGGACAACAGATGACGCTGTTGGACTTGTAATTCCTCTTTCCTTCCTTGTCGTATAACAAGTTATATGACATTGCAGGCATGTTGAGTCCTGTGCAGTCACACCTGTTTTTTTTTTTTTTTACTTTGCTGCCTGTTTTATTATATTCCTTAAGACATAAACCAATCACAGCTGCACAGAGCCGTGTAAACAGGAGTCACATGACACACAAGAAGCTCTTTTATTGGACACATATTTGGTAGCAGTTAAGAGAGAAATATCCAAACAAATCTGATCCCAGTCCTTTTAACTTATGACAAGCCTCATAGATTTATATGTGCTCTTTACCTTTATTTCACCTTCTCTTGTCTTCATATCAGATACAAATAATATTTTAACAAATGATTAATCTGCCTGTTATTTTCTGGGTCAATTGTTTGGTCTATATAGTGACAAAAAATGGTGAAAAAAAGTAGTGAAAAGACGCAAATATTCACATTTGAAATGCTGAAATCTAAAAAATGGTTGGCATTCGTGCTGTATAAATGACTGCAGCAATTAATTGATTATCAAAACAGTTGCAGATTAATTTTCTGCTGATTAACTAATCAATTAATTGACTAATCGTTGCAGGTCTAATCCCAAGTAAGGTTGCAACTAACGATTGTTTTAATCGATTTATCTTACGATTATTTCCCCCAAATAATCGATCAATCGTTTGTTGTATAAAATATCAGAAAATAGTGAAAAATTGACGTCATAAAAATAGCTTGTTTTGTCTGATCAACAGTCCAAAAAACCCCAAATATTCAATTCTCTATGATATTAGATTAAGAAAACCAGCAAAAATGTATATTTGAGAAGTCAGAACCAGTGAATTTTTGGCACTTTTGCTTAAAAACTGACTTAAGAAATAATAGTATATCAAAATATAGTCACTTATTGTTTAAAAAAAATTGTCAGCAGAACAACTAGTATTCAGTTTGAGGCAGCAGCAGCACTGCATATGTCGTTGTGGGTGGTGATTGTGAAAGAGAAAAGCCCCGGAGAATAAATTAATCTCTATAAATATGCCAATTGTGAATACAACTCACTCAACACAGTCTATATCTCTGAAAAACACATAAGCACTAAACACAACATTGTGCAGTGGACTGTTTAGGTCAGGTGACACCAAACCCTCGAACATCTCTCATCAAACTCATCCACAGAGGACAGACGTTAACAAAGATGGCCTCCTGTTTTTTTATACTAGTTCTTCCAGCTGGACGTTTACAACAGCAACGGCTCTCGGATGACGGAGAGTCAGATCCACAGCCAGCTGTTGAGGATCAGGGCTCAGTCCTGGAAGACCGACAAAGAGCCGATGGGCATCCTGACCAGCGAGCACCGTCACACCTGGGGACAGGCCTACAACCGGCTGCTGAGAGGTACATCACAGGACTACATACACTCCCTTCAAACGGGTGTATGAGGCAATCACTGTATATCCAAATACACTACAGTTCTATGGATATACTGTATATATACTGTTATAATTTGCATGTTTAACCCATCATCTTTTTATAAAGTATTCCATTTAATTTCATTGCACTATAATAATAATCAAATAGCAGAAAAACGTGCTTGTGAAAGGACATAAAAATGTAGTGTAGGTTTTTTTTCTATACATGACAGTTAATTTACCAAACAAATACATGTCCTAATGCAAAAAAACATAGTTTAAATCATTTTCATCCCATCCGTGTTTAGCTCACTGAACATCTTCACACAGCTTGTGAGTGCATATCCTGGATGTCTGAGCTTCCTTAAATCCACCATCAGGACTAGAGTTTTTAAAACACTTCTTCTCTGCAAAGAATGCACGACTTTGACAGATAAAAGAAAGCTGACTCGTTGCTCGCAAGCAAGTTTTAAACATCTGAAAATGCTTGAATGCATGAACTGAAACCTGGAGATCAATCTGAAACCTGCTTCAGTGAGCTGTGTTCTATGTGAGTTAATGTGCTAAAATAAGCAAAACTATTGTGTAAAAATGTGTAAATGCTATAAAAGACATGTTTCAAAACAAAACTTTCAAGTATGATAAATGTAGTTAAAGGTATAATACTTTACATTTGTCGGTTGCTGTTTGTAAACACACGGCATTCGTAGTTGGCCACCAGTGAGTGAAGAGAGGGAGCGGCGTTAGTGAGAACAAAGCAGTAAATCAGAGATATTGTGTAAGAGATATGGCACTAAATTTGATCTTGACATTTTTAAATACTCAGATTTTGTTTTTATGTTCTTCTCTTTGCGACTCAGACAAACTAAACAAGGAGTCGGTGGGGCTGATAGAGACGGGACTTTTCTCCTTGTGCCTGGACTCTCCGGTCATGAGGATATCAGATGAGAAGTATGCACTCACACTCACACAAACAACCTCCTCCTCTCTCTCCACCTCTTTGTCTCCATCCTCTGTCTCATAATCCACACTCAGGTATTTCTGTTGTTGGGCAATCATGTGTGTGTGTTCAGATATCATTGTGTTGTCTGTTGACATTTGGTCCTTAAGCAACAACATGCCTTTGTCACTTCCTCCATTTGAAATGTCTTCGCTGTTGCTGCTTGTTGGCAGCTTGTTTTCATTTTTGGAGTCACTTGCAGAGGTGGAAGAAGTACTCTCAGATCCTTTACTTGAGTAAAAGTATAAATACCGTTGTTTAAAAATACTCCATTGCAAGTAAAAGTTCTGAATTCAAAATGTTACCCAAGTAAAAGTACAGAAGTATTATCAGCAAAATGTACTTAAAGTATTAAAAGCGAAAGTACTCATTATGCAGACTGGCTGCTTTCACAGTTATTTTATTATATAATATTATATTATTCTGTTTGTATCACTAACAAATACATGTAAGTTTGTTCGTCACTATGGAGCTAATTTTAGATTCTAGAGATTTTAGTAAACGTACTTAACCGCTGGTCTTTTGATATGTTTTTTCTTTGTGTGTTGACTTTTTTTGTTCCAACTTTGATTGACAGGTACGCCAGCCGCAAGGCAGCACAGGTTCTGCATGGAGGCGGGACGTTCTCCAACAGCGGCAACCGCTGGTTTGATAAAACACTGCAGGTGAGCAGCAGGAAAAATATTCATGTAGGACGAGGGTTACATAACTGACTAACTGATATACAGCAGGTTAACTGATGTCTGTGTGTGTGTGTCTGAATAGTTTGTGGTGGGCGAGGACGGCTCGTGGGGTCTTCTGTATGAATCAGCCACAGCCGATGGTCCGCCCATAGCAACGCTGCTGGATCACATCCTCGACTACTGGTGAGATTAAGGGTTAATGTGGAGAGATGTCATCACATCCTGATGCAGTGTTTCTCAGACACTTCACTGTTTATTTGAGTTAAAATATAACAGCATCTATATATATATAACCACATGTTACTGGTTGTATACATCCCAGAGCATTTAAATTGAGCAGGGCCAAATTTATATGATAATTTTTTCTCTTTTACTGGTTAAAATTATTACTATTATAAATTAAATTAAATATTTTTAGTATTTTTTTTTTTTTTTTATTGAGTTATCTTATTATTTTGATTTTCTTTTTCTTGTATTTCCCTCAGTTCTTCAATATTTATTTACAATATTTATCCTAATATTTATTTATCAACCTCTGACCGGTGACCCAAGCTAACCCCAGTTATATCTGGACACTTATTTCATAGATGAAAGTGCTGTTTAATTGTCTTTTAGCTTAAAGTATTAACTGCTAAAGCCAAACTCTTTACTACTTTTAACCTAAAACCTGATTGTTACCAGAATATAGAGATGGGTATATAAAGTGGGCTTGTGTGTGTGTGTGGCTCTTTAGTGCTTTGTCCTACAGGGCCAGTTAAGACTCTCGCAATCCACCAGAAAATGTCATATGTCAAGACTGTCCACATGTCTATTGGCGTTAAATGTGTCCTATTGAAGACAAACTCCGTTTATGTTTAACCTAAACCTCGATTGTTACTAGAACCTTGTTCCTAATTCCTAATAATTCATACTGACACTCTGTGTTCAATGAAACATAAATATATTTACTTTTCAGTTTATCCACAACATGACACACATTTTCACACTCATTTGAGGCTTTTGTCCAAAGTGACTGACATTTTTCTCATAAGAACCACTGGAACAAGAGGCCACAGGGCAGCTGGCAAAAAGTTACCAAGGAGGTGCTAAAGTTGCAGCTAAATGTCTCATTACAGAGCAGTTGTAAACACAGGGAAGCAAATTGCACAGTGATTACCTCACAGATTTAGTCAAAATGGACCATTATGATAGGATGGAAAATAATGAGTATTTTCTTGTTTTCTGCAGTGAGAAACCAGACCCAAGGAGAGCGCCGTTGGTCCCTCTGCCGATGCCCAAGAAGCTTTACTTCCACATAGACCGAGAGATTAAGAGAGACATAGAGCACGCCAAGCAGAACCTCGACATGTAAGTTTATCCCAGTTATTCTGCTGAACAGTGTTTAAGTGTAAATGTAGAGTCTCTGCAGAATACTCGTCATGATAAGAGAAGAATGGCCTCGCTGCACAGCGTAAGCTACATGTTTGCTTTTGTCTCAAAATCTAACTAACCTGAAATGAACTTCGGCCTAACGGAAAGCCAGAGGAGAGTAAATATGTTTATCTTCTGTGTGAATGTAACCTTGACAAAACAGAAAGCTGACTGACTTTTTTAAAAGTCTGAAAAATTATTGTATTGCAATATAAAGTGTTAAGAAAATGTCATACTTACCATGTAAAAGAACAGACAATACAAATAATGAGCACGGAGGTTCATTCAGTTCACTTCTTGACCTTGGGAACACATTTCTGTGATAAAAGGCTCAATTACTAGCTTTTTCTGGAGCTTTTGGCCAGATCTCACAGCCTTCTTCAGTGAATGGTCAGGTAAAGATAGTAAATGAGTTTGAGTTTGGAATAATTTGATCACAAATACAAGTTTTAAATTTCCTGCAGACTGATCAACGACCTCGACGTGAACGTGTTCAACTTCAAGACGTTTGGTAAGGAACTTCCCAAGCAGCACAACATGAGTCCAAACTCCTTCGTCCAGGTCGCCCTGCAGCTCGCCTACTACAGGTCAGTCACAGAGACATCACTAACTTTAACCAATTCAAAACATCAAGTTTTATTTTAATGTTTGCATCACAAGAAAATCCACCTTTAGAAACTCTCACACTGTTATTACCTTCTATTTTTGATTTTCCTCATCCTGCCTGCCCAGTTACACATCACTCAGAACAGAATAAACTTAATTGTCCCTCCCGGGCAGGTAATCTGTCTCACTCATAAGACAGTAAAGATAATAATGTACAAAATGGTATAGAAACAAGTGAAGTTATTTATAGTGCACATTTAAAAACAACAAATGTTGAATAAACTGCAAATAAACATCCACAAATCTGCTTAGAGATTATAGAAAAAAAGATGCTGCTTGTAGCTCCAGAACTTGCCTGAGAATCATCATATTTTATAGTTTTTTCAGTATTAAAGTAATCCAGTGATAGCTTTCTGTTCATCCATAGCTACGTTGCAAACAGGACCTGCTAATAGCTAATTCGGCATGCTTTTAATGATGCCACTTTGACAAAAGTTTAACAAATAGGGCATCAAGTTGAAGCCCACAACTAACGAACTGACTCCACTGCAACAGTTTACTTCCTGTTTACATCTACCAAAGCATTATGGGAACTTATAGCTCCAAAACGTAAAGATCCCTTAACGTAAAGTGACAATGTCTTAATAAATAATGTAAATAATATCCTTTTGACATTATTTAGGCTCATAATGTAGACTTTAAAAATCCTGATTTAGATCATTTGTTTCTGTATTATTTGTGGTTTGTCCTGGAACGTACATCGAGGATAAATAAGAATAAAGATTGAACCGATCAGTGTTTGTGTTTTTAGATTTCACTCCTTTTTGTTCTTATCTTTTTTTTTAGAGTCCACAATGAGGTCTGTCCTGCCTGTGACATCGCCTCTCAGAGGATGTTTAGAGGAGGAAGGACAGAATATATCCGCTCGCCCACAAATCAGACGCTCAAGTTCATTCTTGCCTTCGATGATCCGTCCGTATCGGTGAGAAACGCTTGCGAACTGTTCCTCTGTGGCCAAACGCGGGATTCATTTTTTCTTGATTTGATTTAATAGCGAGGAGAAATCTAATGTTTTATTTCTCGCGTTGCAGCCGGAAGCAAAGCTGCAACTGTTCAGAGAAGCTGTTGATGCCTATACAGCTGTGACTCATCAGGTAAATAACAAGTCGACTATTATCTGTCATCTGATATTAACTGATAAACACTTCTCTCTGAAATCTTCTTTTTTTTTTATCTGCTCTGTTCAGGTACTTAAAGGACACGGCATCGACCACCACCTGCTGGGGCTCAAGCTGCAGGCCATCGAGGAAGGACTGAGCATCCCCAAAGTCTTCATGGACACGGCGTACGGCCTCGCGACGCACTGGAAACTCCGAACAGGGCAGGTGTGTATCTCTTTCTTCTTTGTTGGTTTGTTTTCACAGAAGGTATTGACGCTCCTGTAGCACAACAGGAAGTGGGAATTTAGTTTTTGTTTCTTTTATGATGATATAAGAGGGAACATTCAGCATGTGATCAGTCAGTTGTCCTGTTGCTCTGAAGCATGTGATGTTGTTTTATTGTGAAGCATTTACTGACAACAAAATGCAATTTAGGAGTTTCCAGCGATCACGCTGCTTATCTTCTGTTTTTTTTTATTTTTTATGATGACATTCAGACCGGTACTGTAGGTTATTTGCTCCTCAGCTGATTTGACTTTAATTATGTTCTTGACAGCAGAAGTTTGCGTGGTTTCTATAGCCCTGGTGTCACATGTTGTCCTTTTATCCCTTTACAGTGTAGCCAGATACTGTGTATAGTGTGAGTTTTCTCCATCTGATGATTTACTCTGGATTCATCCTGCTTGATCAAAGTCAACACTTTTCCCCTTTTACATCACCTTTTCACACTCTATTCAGTCTAGACGTGTAATTTACATACAGAACAATGAATAATGACACCACACGTCGACACTAGATTAATTTGTAAAAGATTAAAAGGACTGTCAAATGTTGTTGTCAGATGTTTTGATATCAAGGACACCCAAATGGGTCTGCTTGGGTTTTTTTGTCCGTATAGTCCTTATATTATGATTGATATGGAAACAGAGGGAAGGTGAAATCTATGAAGCAAACAAACATTTTCATTGTGCTAACTAGGTACTGAAATAGTAGTGAACTGTTATTGTTGTTTATTTTCTGGGGACCCATTGATTTCCCTCAAATATTCGCCCAATTTCAGGAACCACAGAATTATGATTTCAGCTATTTGACAATAATATCTTTACAGGCTGGGTAATGTGGAATGATCATATCTTGTTATCTTTTAGAGCCGCAACTAACTATACTTTCATTGCTGAATAATGTGCTGAATACTTTTTCAGTTATTTGTTTGGTCTGTGAAAAGTCAGAAAATACTAAAATAAAATGTCTTCAATGTCTTCAAAAGCTTTTATAACCCAAATATACTCCGCTTTTATTATATAAGAAAAGGCAGGAAATCTTCACACTAGAGGAAAACTAGCAAATATTTGGTACTTTTCCTCGAAAAAAATGCTTAAATTAATTTTCCGTCCGTCTACTAATCAAATAATTGACTAATTGTTTCATTATTTATTATCATTTACAAAACGTTGGCATCCAAATTAATGATTCCAATTCAAACAAACTATTATTGAAGTTTTGTTTTACACATTTTAAGTGTTTTGTCCGATTGAAACACAGTACATTGTTTTGAACATAAAATTTGAGGATTTTATATGTGTGTATTTAATAATTATGATTATTATTAGTAGTAGTATTGTTGTTGTATTTTGCATACATCGCCATATTGTGATAAAATGTTAATCAATATCAGGAAAACATTGTTGTGATACTGTTTTCAGCCCCAGCTGTAGTGTCTACATTATATTTGTGCATTTATTCTTGTGATACATTACCTCGCGTTAATCATCTCTTTTGCTCCTTCAGGTGCCGGCGAACACCGACAGCGTGATGTGTTTCGGGCCCCTCGTTCCCGACGGTTACGCCATTTGCTACAACCCCCAGGCGGACCACATCCACTTCTCCATCACCGCCTTCAACTGCTGCGAGGAGACGCACGCAGAGACGCTAGCTCTCACCCTCAAGGACACTCTGTGTCAGCTACAGGAGCTGCTGCAGCCTACTGTGTAGAGCTGCTGCTGTCCAACAGGATAAACCCACTCTTCTTCTAAACCTGGGGGAAAAAAAAAAAAACACTTTATTTTCTTAAAACAACATTTTGTAGAAGTCTTGATGATGATGTTTTCTTGTGCATGTAAGGCTTCACTAGAGCGGTTAAATCCGAGCGAGTATTGAAGACCGAACATGTCTCTGAGGTGCTTTTGATGCTTTTTGAAAGCTTTCGATGAAGCAATAAATCACTTTCCTTTTTCTAGCAAGAGCTGAGCAAGCAAGCTGTGTTATATTTGCTACAGTGGACGCACTTAAAGGGCTTCTAATGCTGCAATCTGTCTGAGTGAAAGCAAACCAAAGTCAACCTGACACTCCGTCATTAGTCAGAACAAGCCAAAACATTTGTGTTTAAACTGACTGCACTCCTTTTACAAGCCATGAGATGACCAGTAGCTTTTCTAGTACCCTCTTGTTGAGAATGAATATATGTTTCATGTGTTCATGTGTTGCACTGCCATCAGAGTTAATTGACAAATATTGATGGAAACTATTGATTGTGTGGGTGAACGCGCCTGTTTGAAATGGACAGAAGCCAAAAAAGCTGGTTATTAATGGTGGCAGTGCAACAGGTGCTTTCGTCTCTCTGTTGAGTCGAGCGACCTGATCTTCAGGATGTATTTACTGTATGTTGAAATGAATGTGAAGAGGCTTTTGGTGTGTTGTTCTGCTCTCAACCTGCAGTACTGGTTAATAAAGCCTAGCTATCACATGATTCCTCGTTTACATGCTTTGTATGAGTGTGAGAGAGTGTATGACAGTGATTAGCGAAGGTGGAGCTGTGTTTGTTTTACTAGTGTGTGCCTGTGTTGTGATATGGCGTCTCTGCAGAAATCAGTGAGCTATTTCAGCTATGCAGTAAACCACAAGAAGTCGTGCCAACCCCTCACTCGTCTCCAATCACTTACTTTGAAATTGCATTAGGAAAAGATCTTTTAAAGGGGAACTACATGTTATTCCTGTGGTCTAAGACAGTCCAAAAAATATAAGTAAACATGAACAACTCTAAAACTCAAAATTGTGATGTCATAGGGTATAAAGTGAGGAACTGCTCAATAGACAATGAATAGGGAGAGATGTTAAAGATGACACTGAGAGCACCCAGGGGAATGTTCTGAGTATATGGGAACATTTTCTGTTTCACAACTGACAACACTACAATAGAATAAAGCTCATTTGGAAATAACATATTGGACTATTTAATTTAGGTAGTGTTTCCCATTTAATGGCCAGTATAAACAGGAGGAATGATTACAGCAAGCAAGCCCAGTTTCAATATACATACAGTATAGGCACCTGACGCCTGAAAAATTGTGGACCTACCCTTTAATATATCTATTAGGAATCCATGCAATGATATATTGACTGCTGTTTTTTTAATCAATTTTAAATAATAATTTTCTACTATAATAAAAGGTAAAGAAATGTAAGAAAATAGAAATAAAGGAGTAAGGAACTTGTAAATGATGTACATAATGCTACAATATATAACACAATATATGTAGAGAAATATATGTAAATAAGAAGAATAAGAAATCAGAGTAAGAAATATGTACAAATAGTGCATTAAAGACACAATATATAAAATATAACCACAAAATAATACTTTAATTACTGTGAAAACAGAATTGTTTTGTGTTTTGTTTATAATATAGTGACAATCCAGTTTGTTTTGTAAAATAAAAGAGTCACTCAATATAGTACTTGTGTGAGAACAGCATCGTTGTCCCCTTTTACAGGGGGGAATAACATAAGGAACTTGTAAATTATGTCCATAATGCTACAATATAAAACACAATATATGCAGAGAAATATATGTAAATAAGAAGAATAAGAAATGAGAGTAAGAAATATGTACAAATAGTGCCTTAAAGACATACAATATATAACATATAACCACAAAATAATACTGTAAATATCTATTAATGATACGTGACTGGATAAAAAAAGAAACATCTGTATAATAACAATATCAATTCTACGTTATTATTATACACACTGCATATACCTTGGCTTATATAATGACTGTTTACTGTTATAACTAATCAATAACAGAGGGGGACGTCACATGTCTCCGCGCTGCTGATTGGACGAGCTTGAAACCGGAAATGTCATCAGCAGCGGCCGCATCACGTTTAATTTAAAACCGGAACAAACAAAAGGAACCAAAGCAAAGCTCAGCAGCTGTTTACCTCTTCTTCTTTGAGTTGTTATTAAGTAATAAACACGCAGGATTATTTAAGGGACTACTGAGGAGAAACGGAGATGGAGATGAGAGCACATTAGCCAAACATCAAGATTTTATTTTATTTTTTAAATTCTATTTTTTAAATTTTATTTTTATTTTATTTTTAAAGTTATCTAATTTATTTAGTTAACCTTTTTAGCATCTTTTTATTTTTTTTAAATTTGTTTTCGCATTATATTGATAATGCTTTTTTCGAGCCGGAGGACCAGCAGCAGCAGCGGGTCGACCTGGCTGCTGTATCCGCTCCTCGGTGCGTGTTTCTGGGCTGCAGTGGTTGGGTACAAGCCGGTGATCATAGTGCATGGTCTGTTCGACAGCTCAGGGGATTTTATACATTTACAGCGGTTCATCAACGAGGTGAGTGGTCGAAATAAAGACAGAAACTTCTTCAATGTGGTTGTTTTTGTGGATATTTTGTAGCAAAGTATAAACCAGTACATTTTGTTCAAGGGTTGACCTTATACAATATATACTGCAGGCCTTATATCACCACATGTTATCAGCTAAACGTGCTCCTGTATCATGCAAAATACACAGTGCCACATTAATCAGCTTTTATCATAATGGTAGAGTCAGAAGATTGTCTTGTAATGTAAATGTTACAATTTTCCTGCATTATTCCTGCAGAAAAACAACATGAAAGTGATGGATTACTACTATAATGTAGGTTTATGCACTTAAATGTATTACTATAGAGTTTAAAATGTGTTATAATCGTTTAATTTAACCTGTAGTTTGCACTGTATTATTCTGTAATGTTATCCATAATTTGTGTATAGAAATTGCCATGTTTATTTAATTTATTTGTATTACTCTCTTATTTTTTGTATTATTGTTTTTTTTTTTTGTGTATTTCTTTTTAAATTCTATTCTTTCTTTTTCTTTTTATTATTATTATTATTATTATTATTACTATTATTATTATTTATTTTCTTAATTTTATTTCAATTTTGAATGTTGAAGTTGTTTTCTCTAGTGTACTTAATGAGTTTGTCTATAAGCTCAACTACTTAAAAAATTGGTTTATAAACTATTGTAAATCCGAACTGTAAATTGCATATATGAAAACAACCTCGAAAAAAGGGAAAAAATAAAGTATTAAAAAAAAAGGAAATTGCCATGCTATTGTGAAGCTAATCTGGCTTTTTTGGTACATTAAATCTGTGAGAATTAGTTTGTGCACAGGAGGTTTTATTCAGTAAAGTTGTCAGAGGTAATCAAGCTCAAATGCAGTGAAATGTGCCCTGTCCTGCTTTTCCTTCTTGAATCCTCCAAACCCCCCCCACACACACACCCTTTTGAAACAGACACACAGTTTAAGATAACATTGAGAGTAAACTGGTTGAAAAGAGGAGGATGAGGTGAAGTTTTGTGGTGGACTCCTGCAAGGTTGATGAGGTTAAACCAAGATTAAGTTCCTCTTTTTCAACGTCCGCTGTATTAGAAAGCTCATGGCTGAAACCAGACTGCATATAATTCAGCAGGAAAAGAAAATCGAAAGCGGAAATTCAGACTTCTTGTGTGTCTGTTTTAGCATGTGCTGCTGCCTTCTTACCAAACAGCCTAATGAATCATCAATATTTAAAGCACATCCTGATCAATTAGCAGCTGAAACATCCCTGTGGACCTTTGATAACATAGGAGGTTTGGTTGCTGAGGTTTGCGTGTCATTTCTTGTGTCTGTTTAACGCCTCATGCAACAATATGAGGAGGAATTACTCAAACACAGTCCCTCCCTACAAGCCCAGTAAACAGTACACCCTGTTCATGAAGTGAAACCATCTTCTTCTCTCTCCTGCAGTCTCATCCTGGAACGAATGTTACGGTCATCGACTTGTTTGACAGAAGTGCCAGCCTGCAGCCCCTGTGGAAGCAGGTGGAGGGATTCAAGGCAGCTATTTACCCAATAATGCAGAACGCAGAAGACGGGGTCCACTTCATCTGCTACTCTCAAGGTCTGTGAGTGCATCGCTGCCAGCGAAATAGAGACATGAATGTGGTATTTGTTTAAGATTATAAAACAGTCTTGGTATGTACTGTACTGGGACTTCACAAGAGATTTATTTATGACTGTTATGATTTATGCTTCAGTCAGGAGTTGGAAATTCCCAGGCAGCTGCTAAATGTTCCAGTTAATAGAAACGAGGGGAAGAAATAAATATAATGATGACTTCGCCCATAAATTAGTCATATTGCTGACCTGTTACCACAGATGTGGTTAGATTTTAAATTAATTTCTTATCAATTTCACATGTTTTTATAGATGCTGTACTGAAAGTCAAACTGAAACGTATTTTCAGGACCATTAATATGAAAAATAAAGGCGTACAGTGCATGCAATTAATATGATCAGAGCTGAAACAACTAGTCGATAAATCGATTAGTTGATCAAAGGGAAATTAATTGGCAACTATTTTGATAATTAATTATTCAAGCAATTGTTTTTGTCTTGTGTGATAGTTGATTTAATATCTATAGGTCAGACTTAACAAGACATTTGTTGGCTTACAGAGATTGTGATGGGCCCTTTTTATTGGCCATACAATTAAGTTTAATCAGGAAAATAAGCAGATTCATTGATAATTGTTGCAGCCCTGAATATTTAAACTGCATGCATTGGTTTGGGGTTAAAAAAATTATTTATTTATTTTCACAGGTGGGCTGGTTTGCAGAGGAATCGTCTCCACTCTCTCCGACCACAACGTCCAAACTTTCATCTCGCTGTCCTCGCCTCAGGCCGGGCAATATGGAGGTGGGTTTGACTTCAAAGGCTGAACACGTGATTGTGTTTAAAGCACCTATAATTGATTTTTTTTTTTTATAATACCTGTTACGACCCCGAGAAAAGCTTGTTGACGAGGAGGTCGAACATAACCACACAAATCAAGAGTTGCCATAATTAACACAAAAGCTAATTAAGTAAAAACCCCAAAGTTTCCCCAAAACTAACTAAGCTGGTGAGCCGGCAAAAAGGAACAAAAGAGGGGAAGCCACCTCAGCCCAGCCCTTATAGGGCCAGCGGAACAAGGTGCCTCCCTCTACCTCTAAACAACATACTCCCAAACTAAACCCTGACAAACAGAAACAAAACCACAAAAACTAGACCACCGGACCCACCAGAAAAGATAAAGAACAAGACAACAAAAAGCTACATGTGGTCACTAAACCACTGCTACTGCTGCCAAGCCAGAGAGTGAGCACAAATCCCCTCCTCCTCTTTATTGGTTCCCAATCACCAGAGCAGCCACACCTGGAGAGAGGTAACACAGACCATGAGTGAGACATGACAGGATCAGCATGATCAAAAGGGGCGTGGGGAGCATGTAACAATACCAATGTATCAAATGTCAACATCAAGACAATGTGAAAGGGGTAGTAATAGAGGACCTATAGAGAATTATCACCTGAATCTGCAGTTCCCCTCAGCTTTACAAAGCTTTATAAAGAGTTTCAGCTCATTGTTGAGCTGTACAGCCTTCAACTTCACTGTTTTTGGTTCTCACTGCTCTCGATGTGTCATTTTTTTGGCTGCAGCTGTTTTCAGCGGAAAAGCTCTAAAAACTCACGTACACTATTTGATCTGGTGAACACAGTGGAGCTTTTAGCCGTTGAAGAGACATATACACCGATCAGCCATAACATTAGGACAGCATGGACACCCTGACCGGTCTGCGGCTACGCAGACCCATACGCAACAAACTGCGATGCACTGTGTGTTCTGACACCTTTCTATCGGAAACCAGCATTAACTTTTTCAGCAATTTGAGCTACAGTAGCTCTTCTATTGGATAGGAGAACACGGGCCAGCCTTCGCTCCCCACATGCATCAATGAGCCTCGGGTCTGACCCTGTCGCCGGTTCACCGGTTTTCCTTCCTTGGACCACTTTTGGTAGGTCTTGACCACTGCAGACCGGGAACATCCCACAAGAGCTGCAGTTTTTGGAGATGCTCTGACCCAGTCGTCTAGCCAGCACAGTTTGGCCCTTGTCAAAGTCGCTCACATCCTTACGCTTGCTAATTTTTTCAAAGTTCAAAATGTTCACTTGCCGTCTAATATATCCCACCCACTGCCAGGTGCCATTGTAACGAGATAATCCACGTTATTCACTTCACCTGTCAGTGGTCTTAATGTTATGGCTGATCGGTATATGTTCTCAGGAGTTGGTGGAGACCAAAAATGGACCTAAAAGAAGCGTTAATATTGGACTTACATTCATCTGGAGGACAGAGACACAACTCCAAATGAATGAAAATGTTTCCCTATAAGTGCTGGAGATGTAAATAAGCAACAGTTAGCTAACAAGTTAGCCATATCAACTTAAATAAAGGGTGATAATATGTCAATGTTGTGTTCTCAACTTGTTTCTGCTGCCCCCTCAAGTGGCCAAAAAAATCTTTTCAAGGAGATTCAAGCTTGCTCTTCATCCTGCTCTTTGTCTCTTCAGACACGGACTACTTGAGGTACCTCTTCCCACAGTTTGTGAAGTCCAACCTCTTCCACCTCTGTTACACCTCAATAGGTCAGAGGATCTCCATCTGCAACTACTGGAACGGTGAGAATAATTTATATTCCTTATAATCCTATCAGATTCAAAGACAGGAGATTTAGTTTAAGAAAGTTTCCTAAACAAGTGTTTTGACATACTGTCTGTTTGTCCTCGTCCTCCAGACCCCCACCACAGAGACCTGTACGTGAACAGCAGTGATTATTTGGCTCTGCTCAACAGCGAGAGACACAATCCAAATGCAACAGGTCAGCACATTCCTTGTGGGTAAAACTCATCCAGACGTTTAATGACTGTAACTATCAGCGGGTGTTTGTTTATCTTGATGACGCAACAGTGAGTTTAAGCTCGTCAATAAGCAGGAAGAGGACATTGCGCTTGTGTTATCAGCCGATTCTTATATTATTTAAATATTTTCTAAAATATGCATTTAGTATTTATTTAGTCACGTATGGTACAAATAAAGGTGCACATTGCACACATGCAAAGAGACTATATACAGTAAACACAATATATAAGGCAAACTCATCACAAGTTAATGATAGATACCAAGAATACACACACGACTGTCACCTGTCATTAATTACATACTGTAGGTTCTGACTTTCAGTAAACAGCACGCAGTAATAAATTTGTTTATAATTGGATAGTAAAAACTTTGGCTATCCAAGGGGGAAATTCAAATTACAGCCGCACAGAGACGGACTGAGAGGTAAGAAAACTGATTTTGAAAAACGATTTCACTGAAAAAATAAAAAGTAAAATAAGTAATAAAAAAAATAAGAGAGGGGAATTTACAAAGAATACTTTACCTCACAGTTTGAATTAATTTTTGAGTTCATGGCAGAGCTGTTGCACTGGATTGCGATACCTAATAAAGTGTAATAAAGTTTATCTCTCGATCTCAGAGTGGAAGAAGAACTTCCTCAAAATCAACAAGCTGGTGTTGATTGGAGGACCGGACGACGGAGTCATCACTCCCTGGCAGTCGAGGTGAGTTCCTACTCTGTCTTGTTCAGTTCCTCAAAAAAAATGTTCATATGATTTCATGTAATAATCTTCCATTTAGACAAAACATTTTTTATCTTTGACACATTGCACATTGCACGATTTTGTTGCAAGGAATCAGCACAGGATTCATTTTTGGACTGTTTGATAGTGAAAGTCGAGGTGTCATCTTATGCATTCAAATGCTTAAACATCTTTCTACCGTATACGCTGGAGGCACACAGTTATGTAAAACGGACCCTTATGCTAAAAAACTTGTGAAACACCAGAGTTAATTCATTTAATTGAGTATTATTCCTGCACTTAAAGCCACTTAACTTGTTGAGATTAGGTTTCTCTGGATTATTTTTTCCAGTTCACTTTGGTTCATACACAACATGAGTTGTCTCCCTTTAATACTATTCTTTTTTTCCGGTGTCATATGACACTTTTTCTATGCTCCGTTCACACATTACTGTGCCTCGAAAGATATTGCTTTTTTTATGGCTGTGGCTGCTCAGATGACTCTCATGTGATGCTCACATGTTATTATCATCCCTCTGTCTCTCTCCTGTTTTCTAGTCAGTTCGGGTTTTATGACGACAACGAGACCGTCGTTGAGATGCAGCACCAAGACGTGAGTGAAAATCAGACACTGTTTTTATCTTATTTCAATGCCCTTTGTGATTATTACTAATACTTTGATACTATTTTGGATTGTTTATTGTGTCATACACAAGCACATGTGGACATCTAAGACACCAAAGTTGCAGTGGTGAACTTTTCACCACTACAACTGCACAGATTTTACCTTACTGATGTCCATCATCTCACATTAATGTCTGATGTTTGGAGGTTCCCATCCACATGCAGCACATCATTCTTCAGTTATGAATTGCCTTGGGATGATATACATAGTTTGAAAAAGTACAAATGGTGAAACTTTAAAAGGAAGAAGAACACGTCCTGAATCATATTTGTTTGGTTCCTGTTTCAGGTGTATTTAAGAGATGTTTTCGGTCTGAAGACGCTGGCGGTTCGCGGAGATCTGATCATCTGTTCTGTTCCCGGAGTAGAACACGTGTATTGGCACTCGAATGAGACGGTTTTCCACACCTGCATCGAGAAATGGCTGGTGTAGAACAAAACTATTTTACAACACACACACACACACACACACACACACACACAGATACACACCCTGCCATTTCATAAGCTCTAAACTTCCACTATGTATGAAATCTTGCCTCTACAACCACTTTTAAGTATCCTCGCTTACATCTGTGAGTGTACTCTTAAGGATGTAATCTCATTTTTTTTGGGATTACAGTTCTTAGAAATCACTTGGTATTCAAACGGTGTTGCCAGCGTTTGTTTTTTCTTGTACTTTCTGTATATACATTTAGTTTTTCATGCTCATCCTAGTAACTACTAGGTTACTGTGAAAGGAATAGTTTTAACATTTTGGTAAATTACGCTTATTTGCTTTCTTGCAGAGAGTTAGATGAGAAGATTGATACCACTCTCATGTCTGTATGCTAAATATGAAGCAGATGGTTAAAGAGTGGAAACAAAGGGAAACAGCTAGCCTGGTTCTGTCCGAAGGCAACAAAACCCACCTACCAGCACCTCTAAAGCTCGCTGATTAGCATGTTATAATGTTGTTCGTTTAAACTGTACAAAAACTGACGTGTAAAAGGAGGTTATGTGCCGGACAATTTCTTGGCTGGACGTAGTTACGTAGTCTTGTCGTCACTGCGATCTCTGCTAATCTAACCAACTGCTTGATCTTCTTATCTAACACTCCGGCAGGAACGTGAATACCTTTTTTTCGCAAAACTGCTCCTTTAATTATTTCTGTTAAATCGTGCTGTTGCTGTCGGACAAATCCAGCACATATCTGTCTGTGTGCCGAAGGTATTTCCTCAGAAAATAAGTATACAAGACAAAAAAACTGTCAGAAGCAACAAATATAAAGGCTCCCATGAACTTTAGGACGGTTTAACTGCTATTATGTTATAACCGTCTGCAACAGTAAAGCAAATCAGACATTAAAGGCACACTCCAGAAATTTAGTATTGCATATCAGTGAAGCATAGGGACGTGTAAGAGACCGATTAAAGGGTCAAAAATTAATGTAGCAGAGGCTGAAGACGGAAGACATTTTACTGTCTTTTTTCCGGCTGAAAAGTCCCTCATGACCGCTCTTTATGTGCAAAAATTGATGGAGTGCCCCTTTTAATTTGCATGAAAATGAGCCCACATACATACAGTATATATATCCATGTGTGTCTGTGTGTGTTTAGTCACACATACCTCAAAACACTACACAACACAACAGTGCCTGAGCGACGTTCTGCCATCCTGTCTACATGTACAGACTCACTGCCCTGCTCATCTTATGATGCAGTAATTTATATCTTTTTAGTCTTCCATTTTTAACCCGAGATGGGTCATGTTTTTCCTTGTTTCTTTTAGTGTTGCACATCATGAATATCTTGTTTAATATCATTATCATGCAGTGCTTTAGTAGATTAAGCCTTAAAAGTTTCCCCTCATTGCCTCAGTGTTTCATGTCCCATACCGAAGTGCTACGACGCACGGCCTTTAGTGATGGTGCTAAAAATAATGACATGGAGGGGTGGATGTAGAGTGGCCGGAGAGTGGCAGTGCTATATTAGTGTTTACTTGTCCACCCGACTATTGTACGTGGCGCTCTTTACCTCCCATCGCATTTAGATATCTCAGGCGTTTTGAGCAACCGTCATGTTTGTCTGTTTTGTCGGAAAAGGGATCGATTTCTCTTTAACTGTTTGCATTTTGTTAGATGTTTATGTACTTTGATAGATTATTCTCAAAAGAACAAAAGGAATCGGAATATCTATTGTGTGATAAAACAAGAAGTGAATTTTAATGAGCAAAGTATGCATTGCACAATTTTTAACCAGATAAAAAAAGAAGGGAAATTATGAAGATGGGATGATTTTAACAGTTTTAAAGTTGTTAAATTGGAAGTATTATTTTGATATTGTTGCATCCTGTGTTTCATGTATGCTCGTACAAGTTAATTAACCTAACTGCATAACCTACTGTATGGATTTAAGGGATGTTCCTTTTTCTGTTCAGTTTTCTTGCTTTAAAAACAGTCAATGTGATTACGGACAATTTTTTAAAAATCTCAAACAGAAACTACTATTTTGACTCTGTGTCCTACAATTTCTACAGTATTTGGTCCGCAAATGAAAATGTGTCAAATGTTGTCAATTCCTCAATAAAAGACAGTTTTGAACATCTCTTTTTGTCTTAATTTATTACAACGGATAGTCCTTGTCTAATTAGTTCAGGAAACACCCTGCCACCTTAAAAAAATTAAACAAAAAACTAACACACGAAAGTTGATAATTAAACCGAAAATATGGCTTTAAGAAACATCAGTACAAAAATGCAAAAGATATGATGGACGTAATTTAGAAACAGTTCATTGTACTTCTGTAAAGTTAATTTCTGATTTTCTTTTATTTATTTTAGTTTTATATGCTGCATTTTTAAAAAAGAAGAAATGTATTTTACTGTCTTGCTTATAAATAAATTGATTAAATTGATTTAAAATTATTTTTACGGAAGTGGTTATCACAGGAGAGCCAAACTCTGAATACATGGATGAACATTACAATGGACATTTACAAAATGGGGAGGATAACAGCATATGTTAACCATAAACTGGAATTATTTGTGTCACGCTGGGACAACTGGGTCAACTATGTAACACCGCACAGGCCAGTTTTTATTTTGATGGATGTCATTTAGAAACAGTTCATTGTACTTCTGTAAAGTTAATTTCTGATTTTCTTTTATTTATTTTAGTTTTATATGCTGCATTTAAAAACAAGAAGAAATGTAATCTTACTGTCAAGATAATAAAAAATAAATAAAACAATAAAAAATAAATAAAAACATAAAATAAAACAATAAAAAATATATTTAACTTTTTTTTTTTTTTAAATAATAAAATAAATAAATAAATAATACAAAATGAATAAATAAAAAAAATAAACATTTTTGCAAAAGAAGAAATGTAAGCTTACTGTCAAACTAATAAATGAATCAAAAAAATATTTCCTTTTTTAAAAAAAGGACAGAATACATGCAAAAGACAAAAAGATAAAAAAATTAAAAAATATACATTTTTTTATAATTATTAAAATAAACTATTTTCCATTTTCTGCTCCGCTCAAACTACACAAATTACTACAATTCCCTACATGCTTTGCGCACCGGAAGTCACCCGCCAGCTCACCGGATATCTGCGCACGGCTCCTCCTGAAGGCCCTTTTCCGTCTCAGAGAAGTGAGGTACAGAACGGCAGACACACAAGTGAGTCAAAAAATCACCTTTTATCGCTTCAAACGTCTAGAAAAAAGACCATTCTCGGATAATTAGAAGCGATACCGACTCCCGTTGTCCGATAAATACGAAAAAAACATCTAAAGTTGTCCGTAATGTTTTATTCGCACTAAAGAGTTGAACGTTGGAGCACAACGGCTCTTTAGCTTTAGCATGTAGCTAACCTGTTAGCACATGTGGGATGCTGCATGTTGATCAGCCACCTCGACAGATCTCACTTAGCAGTACTTTATTTCACTAAATGTTGCGATAGTTTACTTACTTTTAATACGTTCTGTAAGTACAAAACATTATTACTGGTAATACATGTAAAATATCACTATTTTATAGTCCATTAGCAGGCTTCAACTGGGGCCCTGCTAGGAAAATGAGTCATTCACCTATTAGCTGACATTATATTTAATTATAACGTTATATTCAGGTGATCTGGGCTAAAAAGAGGCATATTAAAACAGTCTGTCACGGTGTGTGTGTATGTAAAGTATGGTAGGTTAGCAATATAGCTATCAATCTCAGTTAGGGTTCAAATTGTTTCAGATCTGATTAAATGTGACTGATGGATCCAGTTCGCTTTATAATGATTAATATCAACCAGACAACTAACAGCAATGTCTTTATGTATTAATATTAGACAACCTGATGTGACGTGAGAGTTTCTTTTTGTCCAGTCCTATCTTACTTCATATTTATTCTGTATTGGTCTATTTTCCTATTTTTTCTCTAAAGAATAATGCAAATTTGTGGATATTTGATTTTGGGTATAAGAACAATGTTATGCATGGTCAGATGCTGTGTATTGTATATATGTATATATTTATATATATATTTATATATATATATGTATATGTTTATGTGGTATGCAGTGTGTGCATGTGGTGCGGTGTGTATATATATATATATATATATATCATGTTGTATTACATCTGCATATTGTATATTATAAATTGTATATTATAAATAATAATTTAAGAAACGATAACAAATAGTTAATATGATTAAGTTAAATATGTAAGTAATTAATTGGTATTGTGATTAAGTAATAAGTAATTAATTGGTATTCGCTTTATAAGATAAGATATTTCTTTATTAGTCCCGCAGTGGGGAAATTTTACTTGGTTATTTTTCGATTGGCTTGAATTGACCACTTACTTTTTTTTTTATCCTCAGTGACTGAGTGGGAGACCGCCCCAGCTGTGGCTGAGTCCCCGGAGATCAAACTCTTCGGTAAATGGAGCACTGACGATGTCCAGATCAATGACATCTCCCTGCAGGTAAGCAGCGAGAGGTAGTTACTGCTTGTGTCAATTGTTCATTTCTTCATTTCTGTTGGCTGAAATATTTGTATGTCATGCAATAAGCGAGGCTAGAGTCACGCCTGGATACTACCCGTTGTCCTGGTGTGCTAGAGTGCTCGCAGAGGAAATGTCTTTGCTTATTCATTGGCTGTAGTCTGTCGTGGCTCAGTCAATCACCAACTCAGACACACTAACTCTTTCTACTGTACTTCAACAATGCTGGGTTCAAATCTCCATAAACCATGATGTTTAAATCACCCCTTGTGCTCTACAGGATTATATTGCTGTGAAAGAGAAGTACGCCAAGTACCTGCCACACTCTGGAGGACGTTATGCCGCCAAGCGTTTCCGTAAGGCCCAGTGCCCCATCGTGGAGCGTCTGACCAACTCCATGATGATGCACGGCCGCAACAACGGCAAGAAGCTGATGACCGTGCGCATCGTCAAGCACGCCTTCGAGATCATCCACCTGCTGACCGGAGAGGTATGTTTACCACTAACTTTCACAGCAATTGTCACTCTTGTTCAGTGTGTGCAGCACGATTTAAGGCAGATCAAGACTGATATTTGGAAGGCAGCAATCAATTATAAACTACAGTAAAGGGTGAACTGTGCATAACAGTTTCCAACTTATCCTATGGGACAGGCTTTAATTGTGATAATACAAAAGAGATTCTCATGTTTTTTTTTGCCTATTTACACGAAACAAATCTTGAAAAGCAAATTATATTAATTGATTTTCATCTAGTTTTAAGTTTGTCCTGCTCTAAAAACACTTAATAGCAGATTATAATAAACATTTGAGACAACACAGATTGTTTCAGTTAATTGAACTTGAAGAGAAAACTATATATGAGCGGTTAATTATGTCGCAGGTACCATTAAAGTAACTTAGTCAAAAACTGACTAGTTATTGTACTTTGAATTATACTTTTATAATCTGTTTCACTTTGATTTTTCAGTTATAGTGCACATTACAGAAGTTACTGTTGAACAGATGTCACTGTTTGGAGTGAGACAAAATACAGTAGAGCCCAGTCACTTTGTGCCAGGTTTTGTTGATGTTACGTTGCCACATGTTGTGCATTGATTGAAATATTTGACCTTTTTTTTTTTTGTCCCCAGAATCCCCTCCAGGTCTTGGTGAATGCCATCATCAACAGTGGACCTCGTGAGGACTCCACCCGTATCGGTCGTGCTGGTACCGTCAGGAGGCAGGCTGTGGATGTGTCGCCCCTCCGCAGAGTCAACCAGGTAACCACACACATTACTCTTTTACATTAAATCGTTTTTGTTCTTTTGAATCTTTGAATCATTATGTAGCATTACAAGAAAATCCTCTTACTTCAGACCACACTGAAAAGGTGAGGTGTTGTGCTATCACATATTTTGCAGCTGTAAATTGTGCCCATTTTAAGTGCAAATGGGAGGAAGAATTCAGTTAACTTAATTTTAATCGGTGAACATCAGCCAGATGACTTCAAATACCTTTCATTGAATTAGAGCTCACACTAGAAGATATACAGTATAATACATGTAAAAGATATACCACAGGCTGCTTTGTAAACCGCTAGACAGTCTTTGTCTAGGATCTTTTCACCATCAAATATTCCTTTAATCTTTTTTTTAATTGAAAGCTGCTTTATTTCCATTTGCTGTATAATTTTGTATTTTGTGCTTTAAGCGAGGCTAGAGTCACGCCTGGATACTACTCGTTGTCCTGGTGTGCTAGAGTGCTCGTAGAGGAAATATCTTTGCTTATTCATTGGCTGTAGTCTGTTGTGGCTCAGTCAATCACCAACTCAGATACATTACACTACCGGACAGTGTTTATTCCACCAAATTTAATCTGTCAGTCACTAATGCCCTGTTCTCTCTCTCTCTCTCGTCTTGTAGGCCATCTGGCTGCTGTGCACAGGAGCAAGAGAAGCTGCTTTCAGGAACATCAAGACCATCGCCGAGTGCCTGGCTGATGAGCTGATCAATGCCGCTAAGGTAACAGTTTATCCAGTTATAGCATGATCATTCTGATTCAAAGTGCAATGTAGAATAAGTGGCACTGTTGCAGATAACTCAATACTTTAATATAATACCTATTACTGCACCCTTCTGATGCTTGATGTTAATGGATATAAAACATAACCTGTAATTAAGGTGGTGAGAAACACAGTGCGTTTTTAATCCTTGTCCTCCGTTTATATTTTGCTGTGAGTATGTTGACGCACATTGATATATATTAAACTGTCAATTTCTCACCATTTCAGGGTTCATCTAACTCTTACGCCATCAAGAAGAAGGATGAGTTGGAGAGAGTTGCCAAGTCCAACCGTTAAACATGCTTGCTTTCTAACAAAACAAATAAATTTGAAGAAATGTCTTTTGATGTCATGAGTCCTTTTTCTTTTTATGCACTTCTACACATACAGTGCCGTGAAAAAGTATTTGCCCGCTTCCTGATTTCTTATTTTTTGCATATTTGTCAAACTTAAATGTTTCAGATCAAACAAATTTTAATATTAGACAAAGATAACCCAAGTAGACACAAAATGCAGTTTTTAAATGATGATTTCATTTATCAGGGGAAAAAATATATCCAAACCTACCTGGCCCTATGTGAAAAAGTAATTGCCCCCTAAACCTAATAACTGGTTGCGCCACCCTTGGCGGCAATAACTGCAATCAAGCGTTTGCGATAACTGGCAATGAGTCTTTCACATCGCTGTGGAGGAATTTTGGCCCACTTGTCTTTACAGAATTGTTTTAATTCAGCCACACTGGAGGGTTTTTGAGCATGAACGGCCTGTTTAAGGTCATGCCACGGCATCTCAATCGTATTTAAGTCTGGACTTTGACTAGGCCACTCCAAAACATTCATTTTGTTTTTTTAAAGCCATTCAGAGGTGGACTTGCTCGTGTGTTTCGGATCATTGTCCTGCTGCATAACCCAAGTGCGCTTGAGCTTGAGGTCACGAACTGATGGCCGGACATTCTCCTTCAGGATTTTCTGGTACAGAGCAGAATTCATGGTTCCATCAATTATGGCAAGTCGTCCAGGTCCTGAAGCAGCAAAGCAGCCCCAGACCATCACACTACCACCACCACGTTTGACTGTTGGTATGATCTTTTTATGAAATGCTGTTAGTTTTGCGCCAGATGTAACGGGACGCACACCTTCCAAAAAGTTCAACTTTTTGTCTCATCAGTCCACAGAATATTTCCCCAAAAGTCTTGGGGATCATCAAGATGTTTTTTGGCAAAAGTGAGACGAGCCTTTGTGTTCTTTTTGGTCAGCAGTGGTTTTCGCCTTGGAACTCTCCCATGGATGCCATTTTTGCCCAGTCTCTTATTGTTGAATCGTGAACACTGACCTTAATTGAGGCAAGTGAGGCCTGCAGTTCTTTAGATGTTGTTCTGGGTTCTTTTGTGACCTCCTGGATGAGTCGTCGATGCGCTCTTGGAGTAATTTTGGTAGGCCAGCCACTCCTGGGAAGGTTCACCACTGTTCCAAGCTTTCTCCATTTGTGGATAATGGCTCTCACTGTGGTTTGCTGGAGTCCCAAAGCCTTAGAAATGGCTTTGTAACCCTTTCCAGACTGATAGATGTCAATGACTTTGTTTCTCATCTGATCTTGAATTTCTTTCGATCGGGGCATGATGTGCTGCTTTTTGAGATCTTTTAGCCTACTTCACTTTGTCAGACAGGTTCTATTTAAGTGATTTCTTGAATCAACAGGTCTGGCAGTAATCGGGCCTCGGTGTGGCTAGTGAAATTGAACTCAGCTTTCCAAAACGTGGTTGATCACAGTTAATTCATGATTTAACAAGGGGGGGGCAATTACTTTTTCACATAGGGCCAGGTAGGTTTGGATAGCTTTTTCCCTTAATAAATGAAATCATTATTTAAAAACTGCATTTTGTGTTTACTTGGGTTATCTTTGTCTTACATTAAAATTTGTTTAATGATCTGAAACATTTAAGTGTGACAAATTTTCACGGCACTGTAGGTTTAGGATCTTGGACATTGAACAGGCATCAATTACACAAGATAACTACTACAATTTTATTGGCATCACTACTTGTTACAAATTCACACATAAAGCAAAAAATGATTATTTAAAAAAAACTGCATTTCTATTCTTAGCAGCTACATGTCCTGTAATTGAGACAGTCAGTAAAAAGACAAACTTGAAATAGATAACCTGTGTATCATGGATCAAGGAGATGTACATTGTCAAGAATCTGCAGACAAATTTAGGTACCACAGGGTATCTGCTGGTCTTAAACACTGAATATAGGTTCCTCAAAGCATTAAAGTCCTGAATTAAATTAACAAAAGTAAACATTTTTGCCTCTTGTACCCTAAGCAGTAATGTTAGTTAAAATGGGCAATTATAGACTTTCATAAAATCTGTATTATGTTGCTTATCCAGGTCACATTAGAAATTGTTATAGTCAACTGGGAGGTACTGGAAAACTGAATTCTAGGCCAGATCATCCCCACTGGTTTTCCTTCATACTTTGGTTGGCATGATCGTAAAATAAATATTAAATTGCATTCTATGTGGTATTTAAAATTACTAACCTTTTTTAACATTTCTTTTAATGTGGTTTTCAGAAAAGTGGTGGTAACAAGTTAGAACAGTGTGAAACTACAGGTGAATTTAGTGGTTTCATATATAGTTAAAGTTTTGTGAGGAAACCAGCGTGCTGCACTGTGTGTTCAGCAGGGGGGGCAGCGGTGCCAATAATCAGCTTGAGAGTAAACCAGTTAGCGGATGTTACAGTTGGGTCATATTCTCATACAGATGTGGTATCAAGTGTTTTTCCCCTAGAAATAAATAGATAAGAATTGTACATTGTGGAAAGTGTTTCTGTGACTTGGTTCCCCTTCACCACACCATGAACGTGCAGGTAAACATTGTAACATACTCGTGTTAGAAGAGTGATTTCAGAAATGCGTGTGCTTTCTGTTGATGAGCAGGCAGAGCGAGGACAGAGACGCTCCCAGTTTGGAGGCCTCGCTGCAGGCTGTAGGCAGGAGGGTGTAGTCCTGTAGCTTCTGGAAAGCCTGCAAAGAGGAAACAAGTTACTCATCCAGACACACACTCAGTATCACCGACTGTACTGGAATAAAGTTACTGGCTAATAATGTAGACTGAATATTCTTGATTTTCTCTTTTCTTTGATCATCAATCAAAGTTTAATGGAGAGAAACTACTTCAGAAATAACTTGATGTTGTCCTACAGTATTTTAATTATGTTTTTAAGGTTTAAGACGGAAGTGGCTTCCGACTATAGCAAATGTAATAGTTGGTTTAGTCTCTCCATGGACATTAAAAGGACAATCAACTGATTCTACAAATGAAGATCAGTTTACTCGTCATGGTTAGCACTACTCAACCTGTGAAAATAGCTGTATAAAACCGGATTAGGTTTTCAGGGTTATCTTGGGTTGGAGACTTCACATCATTCTAGTCTATTTTGAGTTTGATGGATGTTACCAGGCAGGGATGGTCTAATAAAAAGACGTTATTGGGTTGCATTGTAGAACTATAGGATCCAGTGTTTTTGGAGCTTAAGGGATAGTTTGGGTGTTTTGAAGTGTGGTTGTATGAGGTGTTTATCCAGTCAGTGTATTACCTACAGTAGATGACGGTCAACACGCCCCCAGTTTGGAGAAGCAGACAGGAGTACTGACACGGAACCAAAGCAACGTAATGCTCTAGACGGGACTGGCAGCAAAATGTATTTTAGCCACCTAAAAAATCAATATCAGTGAAAGTGTTTGCTATATTTTGAATATTTTTCCAATGGGGAACTGAAGCCGTTGTATCCATCTATGCTCTCGCCAAAGCAACCAGACTCCATTGAAAAAGCCAGTGATTTTACCTTGCAGAACATGTGGGTTGCTGGTCTACCGCTGCCTCGATCAATTAGTTTGTGCTATTGTGTGACTTTTTTGAATCCGAACTAACCAAAGTCACACAGTAACACAAACAAACTAACTGATCGAGGCAGCGGTAGATCAGCAACTCCCGTGTTCTGCAAGATAAAAATTACTGTTTTTTCCAATAGAGTCTGGTTGCTTTGGCGAGAGCATAGATAACTTCAGTTCCCTGTTAGTAAAACAGACTGTATAGCTGTCTCACGGTAGGGTAAACTGGTGAAAATATTCTAAATATAGCGTACATTTAAACTAATATAGATTTTTTTGAGGTGAGTCTTTCTTTTAGGTGGTAAAAATATGTTTTGCTGCCGGCCCCGTCCACAGCAGTACATTGCTTTGCTTCCGTGTGATAACTCCTGTCTGTTTCTCCAAACTGGAGGTGTGCCAATCTACTGTAGGTAAATACACTGACTATGGATAAGTACCTCATAAAACCCCACTTCAAAACACCCAAACTCTCCCTTTAACCTTTAACTAGAGACTTAAAGTTAGGATATGTTGATCTTTGCAGTTTTGGTTTTGACTATCCTTTTTCTGGTCTCCTGTGAGTCCCCCAGCCAAAGATAAAAATAAAATGATGCTGCCATAATCCTTTCATTTTACAAAGATGAGTCTCTTTTTGAACCTGAGGCATGCAATAAAAATCTAAATCCTCAGCTGTACTCACGGAGACGCTTTCAGGACATTCCTCTGCAGGCCGGTGGAGCAGGAAGTCGTGTTTAGACGGACCTTTGACGTAGATGCAGTTCGCTGCCGATTCCTCTGGAACAGTGAGCACTTCATAGTGGTGGTCAGTCAGCTGCTCCATCATCTGGAGACAAACACACATGCACACTTAACTGTGCACCACCCTGACTGCTCCACACACACACACACGTATTGCAGCAGACCACGCCCAGCATTACACACAGACTCAAAGGCAACGTTAGTGCTATTATTAATATGACCTCAGCGGTTAGGAAACAAATGATGTGTGCAGTTCACGTTCGGGCAGAGGGAAGAGAAACACAGACACGATGTAATCAGGTCGATATTGACTGTTCAGAGATGTTAGTGCCTGGCTAATACATGATTTTCTAAAATCTAATTTAACTGCATATCATTTTGAATAACGAGTCATCAGTATAGAAATTTGTTCTTCATCACTTATGAGGCTTTTGTACATTTTAAAGTGGCATATTAGCTGCAGATAGTGGTGGTCAATCTGCATAGAGACTGACCATATTAGTTTGAGGTTAAAGGAATAGGTCACCATTTTGGGAAACCCTTAAACATGAGTGATATCGATGCACTCATCTTACTCTGTAAGAAAGTCAGTAAGTGTATTCCCGAAATGTCAAACTATTCCTTTAAAAAGGGGAACACCACCCAAATTAAGAATTCCAATATTTTATTTCCATGGCCTAGTAAAGTTCAATCACTATTTGTGAACATGAGCTCCTCTCTCTCAAAGCCAGAAACCAGAGAAGTGAGTCTCCAACTTGTGATGTCATAGGGTGTAAAGTCTGGAGCTGCTCCATAGACGATGAATGGGAGACTGATTTTATGGACCCACAGAATATTTGTTTTCTTTTTTATACCCAAATAAGCTTTATTCTATTGTAGTGATCTCAGTTGTGAAACAGAAAATGTCCCCATATACTCAGAACTCTCCTGGGTGCCCTCAGTGACATCATTTCTAATTCATTGTGTATAGAGCAGCTCCAGACTTTATACTTAATGACATCACATATTTTTGTTTTAGCGCTCTAGTTGTTGGATTTGGTAGAAAGCTGTTCATGTTTACTAATATTTTTGGGCCGTCTTAGACCGTAGGAAGAACATGTATGAATTTTGAAAATGGCCGTGGTTCCCCTTTAAAGATAACATATAGTACTTTATGAAGAACGAAGGTTAAACGCGCTTCAGCCGCCTCAAAAGGAAATGTAGGCCTGTCCGGTGCTCACAGAGTAGGGCAATCTTGTAACAGAGAGACTTATAGTATAATATTTTATATTTATTAACACCACATGCACACACATAAACAAACAATGACTGTAAATGCAAACACTTACCCGGAGCGTCTTCTTGGCCCCGTCACTGTTGCTGATGATGATGGTGTCTGGACCTCCCATGGAGCAGATGTTCCTCAGTCGGGCTCCACCACAGACCGGGACGGTGGACACAGCAAAGTCCTGGACAGATGGTTGAAAGGTTCAATTATAAAAACACACTGTCCCTCCAAGTTTCTTTGACAACAAACAAGACAAGTTCCCTCATTTAGTTTTTGTGTCACAGCAGACCTCTATTCAAGCGTCAAACTATTACAACTTCGACACAAAGCACACCGCTGTGTGATTCTGGAGTTTCTTGTTAAGGATCAGAGGCAGTCATGCAGTTCACACTACTTGGTCTGAGAGGTCCTTTAGTAAGCTTAAAGGAAGGCAAGAGAGACATCATCTATAGAAGGCTATAAAGGTGTTTTGATTAAACTTTTGTCTGCCTCTGGTATGACAGAAGTTCCTCTCTGACAAGAGCTATTTTTTCTGTATAAAATGAGACCAAATAAGTTGTTACTTTGTGATGTTAGTCTGTAAAACCTGCCACACCCTATTTTAACAAGCTGCCAGACCGATCTGAAACAGTTTTAATAGGTATTGTTAGTGTTTCAAATTTCAGGAATTCATTGTCTAAAAGTTGTTGCTGACGCTTTTCCAACTTGTCAAGAAGGAAACACAGAACCCATTTAAATAGTCGGGATGTTTGACATGAAAATAGTATTTTTTTACATGTGTTGTGGCTTCCACATTAAATGATGACCGTGTCTACGACCAGCAGCTGCTGAACATAAATACCAGACAGCCTCCAAACAACAGTGATGAAATCCTGATGTTTCGGTGTCATTAATGACATCACTGGAAATGTGAAATTGGTTAAGAGTCTACAGCGATGCTAATGGCTCTGGGAAGCTTTACTTTAGCACAGTGGTGCTTTGAGCTAAATGCTAATGTCAGCATGCTAACATGCTCACAGTGACAATGCCAATATGCTGATGTTTAGCAGGATTAACATTTACCATGTTCACCATCTTATTTTAGTGTCTTAGTGTGCTAAAATTAATTACATTCCACGATGACAGTCTGCATCATATGTCTCATGGCAATCCATAAAAATAGACCAACATTGGCTTCACTGGTTCAAAAAAACAAAGATTTGAATCAAGCTGAGGCTGCACTATCACTATCACTACCTCTTCTTAGTGTTGTCATTAAAATGATGAATGCGTGGCTATAAATATGTAAAAAGCTCTTGTAACATATTGAATTTTATGAATGACAATTGGAAAAGCATGCAAAATGATAGTGTAACAATTTTGAAACATGATACAGTGGATGTAAATGGTCTGCTGGTCTTCCTCTTTCATCCACCGTTCTGACCACGAGCCCTCCCACCTACGCTAATTCATACCAGACACACAAACCCACACACAAGTAGATCCAAAGTATGTGTGTTTTTATGAGTAGCAGAAGTGCGTAAAATGCACTTAAGAGAAGTGGAGGAATCAATACTAATGGGCGGGTTGCGTCGAGCCTGAGGGGTCCACTGTGTGGTCGCCATTATTTGGCCAATAGAACGACCTCATTCATCACCGTTTACAGACTGTAATTCCCCAAATGCAACACAGCAAATGGCCACCTGCTCACTTTGGCAGCTGGGTTCCTTTTCTGACAAACATCTTGGCAGAGAAGACCGTCTTTGTTGCACTGGCTAAAACTTAAGTTATTTAATTTATTGGCAGTGGTTTTAGATAAGTTTCTCTGAAGTATATCACCCCATTTTAACACGCTTTATTGCTTACAGACTCATGCATTCACGAGAAAAGGCTCCAAGCAAAAAAAAAAAAAAAAAAAAGGACTCCTAACTATTCAGTCACTGCTACATCCTCTCTCCACGCCTCTTACCATGAAAGTGTCTGCCAGCACTTCCGCCCCTCTGTGGTTGGTGTGGGACGAGATGCCGACAAAGAACTCCCTCCCCGTGAAGAATACGTCGCTGCCCTCCAGCGTGGCCCCTCCAGAGTCCCCCTCCTCGACCCCCATCTCCACCACGGTCAGGTTCAGCTCTGACACCACCCTCCTCACTGCCTCCACCTGGAGAGATGAAGAGTAGAGATGGAAGTAGAGATTCATGCTCAACTTCATTCAGTAGGAGAATTCAATTGTGTACGCACGGTTCTCTGGATGGACATAGTTTTCCATGTATCTTTATTACCGTTTGTACTATCCCTCTATCTATATTATTAACAAAACATTTTAACAAGTTTCAAAGCATATACATAATTGTTTTGTGATTTCAGTGTGCTCAATGAACCTCTAAAAAATGGATCTGTAACTTTGGAATCATTTGTAATTTCCTCGAAAGAACCATGCATTTGGCACATCATAATTAAAGGGAAAATAGACAGTCTGGGCACAGGAGGTTAGCTGCTAGGGCTGGGACAATATGCTTATGTCTCGATTCGTTTATGTCTTTTTTTGTATTGTGATTCAATAATATGATTTATTGCATACATTTTTGTTAACATTTTTAACACTAGACCATGGGAAAAAAAATTCTAGATGACTTTGACTTTGGAAAATCTCAAAATTGATACAGTAAAAATGTTTGATTTTCAGCATGTATGTAGTCAGAGCTGTCCTCAAGTCAATTATATTGGTCATTGTCAGGAATTATTAAATTTTTTTCCAGCAACACAAAAATCAAAGAATAAAAGACATTTCCCTCACAAATAGCTGCACATGTAAAAATGTGAAATTTGCAGTTCCTCATATATGAAGAATAAACTTTCTAGTAACAATTAATTCATGTTTTCTAGGGTTTTAAATGAGCTGTTCTTTCAAGGAAAATCCTATTTTGTCTACCATTCTGACCCAATCCTCAGTTCTTTCCACTGAACTTGCTAGAGAAATGTTAGGATATTACAGACCTGTAAAATAGAGCATAACCAATCATTAATTGGACATGTACCATTTGAGTGATACCGATATTTTCCCTATAATTAGTACCAAATTACACAATATTTTCCAGAATGTTTTTGGGGGGGAAATAACTTGGAAAATGCAGACCTCTAAAATAAAGTACTAACGGAACCTCTGACATCCAAGATTTAAGTCAGCTCAGCTGCCAAAAGGCATTACATTGCTTTGCAAAATCCAACCGAAAGGGCAAACAACAAAAGAATACACTGAGTTTCTCATCTCTTGTATTAAAAAAGTTGTTTTCCGCAGTCTACTCTCAAGTCTCAGAGTTTCCAAAATACAACTGAATGCCACCTTAAACAAGTGAAGTATGATTCTCATACCATACTGATGTGAACGGAAACAAATGGCTACTACTTATCACACAAAGCAAGATTAAGTGCATCATCAGAGGATTAGGGTGCAAAAACAGCTTAACTAAAGCCATTTTCTTCACCAATGCGTTACCTCACTGCGTCTCTGCTGTTTGAAGGGCCGGGTGATGAGCGCCGTGTCTCCCTGGATGACTGCCACATCTTCTATCCTCCAGCTCTCTGGCAGCTCGGGGTCAGGGGGGATCTCGATCAGCTGCAGGCCCACCTTCTGTCTCAGGGCTCCCGTCAGGCAGCCGAACTGACGCTGAGCTTTGGCCAGGTCCACCGAGGCCTCCCCGTTCTCGCTGCCGTCTCCCGCCGCTTTCCCAAAGGTCTCTGGGATGCCCCGCACCACGGCGTGGGTGAAGCGGCCATATGGGCGCATGTTTGCCATGATTTTAATACACCAAGTGTCTATAAAAAGTGGTAGGAAATATTGGTGTTCTGCCAAATATGCCAATGAGTTTGCTCTGCCAGAAGACAAGTCAGAGGTAATGAAAAGATGCGTATAATCAACTTTTTCACAGTCTAAACTGTAAATTGAGCTAATGATGGATCAAGAGAGCATCTTCATTCCTGTCTCTCTGTGTCTTCTTTCATCCCAGTACCTCATCGGCTACTCCTCCATCTGCCAGGAAGTAGAAGCACAAGATCCCGGCCTAAGACAGAGGGAGATGGACACATTAATTAACAAAGCCAGATACAATAGAACAAATGTTTGTATCCCCTCCTCTGTAGAAGTGAATATCTACAACAATATTCTGGAGATTAAAATGAAGCACTAAAGAATTGCACTTTATGTGAAGTGGTGATTGTTAGTTTGCAAGAGGACACACAGCATCATCACCAGTAAAACATTCAAGGGCAGCTGAAATAACAAGAGATAGCTCAGTTTGAAAGAAGACAAAAAGGAGCATTGTCCAAGGTTAGATTATAAGGAAACATTATTCAACATCCCTGCAAATATGCTGCAAAGCCTTCCCATGTTTGGGCAGTGGGTTGGATTTGGGGACAATTGCCCTTTCATCATCTTCCCTGTAACTCACAGCAGTCAGTCGCCCACTGTGAGGCTGCAGAAAGGGACTTCCACACAGGATGTTTCCTAAAATCTGCTTCATAACTTATGCAACAAGTGCTGGGCTTTGATAGATAGATAGATGGATGGATGGATGGATGGACGGATGGATAGATAGATAGTAACATTATTGATCCCGAGGGAAATTCAAGTTTCCAGCATCACAGTTCCATAGTGCCAAACATGTTAGTAAAAAAAGTTAGTAGTGCAAAGTACAAAAAAAAAATATACCAGATATAAAAATACAAGGAGATGAAGAAAACTGTTAAAACTGAATATAGTGCAGGGTAACAGCTGTGATACACGACTATTAAAAAAAGTGAATATAGTGCAGAAGAGACTGTTAAAAATAAGTATAGTGCAGGGTAACTCCAGTAGCTTAGTCTATGAAAGTGCACTGTGTACATTATTATCTGTCCTGCAGACCGTCCTCCTGTATTGTTATAAGGCAGCACATATTAAGAATACTAACTTGCAAATTTAGGCTATTAAAATCACAGTTAACAGTGCTTAAATTAACTATTGTGTTGTGTCTGTGATAATGAGGTCAATGATACCTTGAGGTGGAAAAATAGCATTTTTGAGTGACATTTTATGACGTACTATACTATGACTTTTTTATGACACTATATGACTTTTTTATGGCATACTATATTATGATATTTTTATGACATACTATACTATATTTTTATGGCATACTATATTATGATTTTTTTATGACATACTATACTATGATATTTTTATTACATACTATACTATGATATTTTAATGACATACTATTTTATGACTTTTTTTATGGCATACTATACTATGATATTTTATGACATACTATACTATGATATTTGTATGGCATACTATATTATTACTTTTTTATGGCATACTATACTATGATATTTTTATGGCATACTATACTATGATATTTTTATGGCATACTATAACTGACATTTTATGGCATACTATACTATGATATCTTTAAGCTATTAAATCACAGTTAACAGTGCTTAAATTAACTATTTGGTTGTGTCTGTGATAATGAGGTCAATGATACCTTGAGGTGGAAAAATAGTGTTTTTCCTAATAGACTTTGCACTAATGCACTATTTTATGTTTTGGCAACGTAACAAACATTTATATTGCATATATGCACATATATATGCCTTTTTATGGCATACTATACTATGACATTTTATGACATACTATACTATGACTTTTTTATGGCATACTCAGTGATAATGAGGTCAATGATACCTTGTGGTGGAAAAATAGTTGTTTTCCTAATAAACTTTACACTAATGCACTATTTTATGTTTTGGCAATGTAACAAACATTTATATTTTTTAACTGCGTAGTTATCCAGCTGCAATAATGAATATGAAGCACAGCCCAGAAGTAAAAACATCTTGAGTTGTTTGGCTGCACCGCCCAGCAGTTCACTGCTCCTTCACAAATACTTCAGATGCTCCACATCTTTCTAACTATCACCAACAATAACACTCCCAGAAGTTGCTCAAATAACTTTAAATATAGACTTTTATCTTACCTCTTTTGAGTGTGACAGCTTCAACACACCTCGGCCTCGTTTTTCTGCGTTTAATTTAATTTCTAAACCCTCTAGTTCCCGTTATTCTCCCGTTGTCTTTTATCTGCAGCGACCAACTGGCCAACAAATACAAGTCTAGTCAAGATGGGGACTGTGAGGGACGATGCACATTTCCGGTTAGGAATTTCACAATAAGAGCGCTACAAGTAATCCTATCTTTTGACTGTAATTTTAAAGCTATGTTATGTAATTTCATTCAAGATTCAAGATTCAAGCCCTTTATTGTTATTGTGTAGTATAATATGTATACATATACATATATATATACACACACACATATATATACACATACATATATATATATACATATATATACACACACACATATATATATATATATATATATGGATACAGTATATGTGTATATATATATTTGACCAGGAATATTTCAAACGAAACATTGGAAGGACCCCTGATTTGTCTTTGTGTTCAAATCTTCGGCTTAACTCCTGTGCTTGTTTTATGCATGTTAGTGCCCTAAATGATAGGGTGTACTGTCCTAGACCTCTAACAATTTATCATTATTTATTTTATTTTATTTATTTATATTTATTTATATTTATTTTTGTACACTAGTTTTTTTTTTTGAGTGCCCTCTGGGTATTGTCATGGGTGGTGGGATATCTATCAGTCCAAACATGTTTGTGCAGTGGATTGTCAGAGTTGTATTAACAAATCTCTCAACTTCCTGTCTTCTTTATGTATTTAACTTGAGCTTGACACAGTTTTCATCCCATCTCCCCCCCATCCCCCAACACGTCCTGTCCGGATCCAATCAACGTTGATTTGAGTCTCCACAGCTGCTGTCAATATCATATTGATTGTGGTTAAACATGACAGTAATCAATACCGGTGCGTCCAAACATCCCTAACATGCTCTCTGTTGTTTAGAGTGATTTAGCATATCATTATTATCTCCAAGTTCACTACTAAAGATAACTTAAATAAGTTGCCATCTTCTTTAATTCAGACACAGTTTTATAGAATAACTGTGAGGTTGATACAACTAAAGTTACAATGTGATTTTTAAAGCGACAATATTATGATCCAAGGGCGTTATTAACTGGTGGGAGTCAGAAGGCATATTGGACCTATTGGACCCCTCCTCTGTGGAGCGGTGGAGGGAGAGATGAGAGACACCTGGTGGCTGAATGGTACTGATGAAGGGAACTCTGCACTCACCCGGGGAGAAAACAAGAGACGACGACATAAGAATTTACATCACATTCACATAACCTACACGTGAGTCTACTAGGCTACAACAACTACTACAATAACTACTACTACAACAGGGGTTCCCAAAGTTTTGATTACTTGAGTGCCAATTTAGGGAGCCAGCATATGATTGAGAGCCGCACAGGAAAAGTGTTCCATATTCTGAAGTTTTTTATGATCTACTATACTAGGACTTTTTTATGACATACTAGACTATATTTTTATGGCATACTATACTACGACTTTTTTTGATGTACTATACTACGACTTTTTTATGACATACTATATTATGACTTTTTTTATGACATACTATACTATGACTTTTTTATGGCATACTATACTATTACTTTTTTGTGGCATACTATACTATGACTTTTTATGACGTACTATGCTATGACATTTTATGACATACTATACTATATTTTTATGGCATACTGTACTGTGACTTTTTATGACATACTATACTACGACTTTTTTATGACCTACTATACTAGGACATTTTATGGCATACTATACTACAACTTTTTTATGACGTACTATACTATATTTATATGACATACTATATTATATTTTTATGGCATACTGTACTGTGACCTTTTTATGATATACTTTACTATGACTTTTTTATGACATTATACTCTGACATTTTATGACATACTATACTATGACATTTTATGACATATACTATGACATTTTTATGGCATACTATACTATTACTTTTTTGTGGCATACTATACTATGACTTTTTATGACGTACTATGCTATGACATTTTATGACATACTATACTATATTTTTATGGCATACTGTACTGTGACTTTTTATGACATACTATACTATGCCATTTTTATGACATACTATACTATGACTTTTTTATGACATACTATACTATGACATTTTATGACATACTATACTATGACATACTATACTACAACTTTTTTATGACGTACTATACTATATTTATATGACATACTATATTATATTTTTATGGCATACTGTACTGTGACCTTTTTATGATATACTTTACTATGACTTTTTTATGACATTTATAATAGGCATTACAGTAACAAAATCTGGACTCATATTTGATCAGCCCCACTGATGAAATCCTATTTTTGCCACATAAACCTACTCTGACACCCTTTCCTCGTATCGAGACACTGAATTAATGACGGATTGGAGTATTTCTATGAGATTTTCTAGGATTAAGGACTCCTCCTCTCTCCTTAATCATGATGAGTTGTTTATGTAACGCCAGGTTGCATCTGCATATTAAATGCAAACTTGGACTGTCTGCCGTGTGCTGTGCTGTAACCTCTCCCACAGTGGTCTTAATTACGGCTGCATTTTAAAACATTATCAGGTTCACAGTTGATGTATTTCACCAGGTTGACCCTCTCATCACCTTCTGTTCAAAGTCATCAGAGATTAAACACCTGATATGCTGTATTACTGAGCCATCGTTGTCTGTTTTTGTCTGAAATGTGGGTCAAATGATGTTGGACACTGTTGAGATTGTTGGATAAACAAGTTAACCTCATCAGACACTAAAGCTTTGAATCCTTTGAAACATCTTTCTTGTGCATCATGTTTACAACTAATAGTCCAGTAATCAAACTTTTTTTTTTTGCTGAAATTTGGCAACTGATATTTCGAGGTTTGTACAGCAGCTATTTAAACTTGCGTAAACACGTTTTTGACTCATAAAGCAGCACAATTGGATGGGAGGGGGGAGGTAGAGGGCACAGACAGGATTAAAGAACACCATCTGTCTACGGAGATCCTTCAGCCAGCACACAAACCATCCCGGTCAAATATAGCATCAGCAGGTTTAAACACACTGTCTGTAAAAAACACTCTCCTCCACACACAGAAGCAATACGCAACATTTGTGTGTCCTGAAGTTAGTGTGAATGATATGAAGCCACCCATAAACCCCAGTTGAGAACCAGTCTTAGGTCAGCTTTCCTAATCTGCATTTCAATTTCACAATATGTCAGTTTAATTTTTTGTATTTTTTCACTCATTGTGTTAAGTGTTGTACCTTGCAACTATAATTTTAAAGGTCCCATATTATAAAAAAGTGAGATTTTCATGTTTTTTTATTATAAAGCAGGCTTAAGTCCTATATAAATACTGTGAAAGTATCGAAACACTCAATCCACAGGGAAATAAACACAGCCCGTATTCAGAAACTCTGCATTTGAAACAAGATATCAGGATTTCTGCCCATTTGTGATGTCACAAATATACAATATTTAGACCCTTGACACAATTTTAAAAGTAAACATTCTAAATGTGTCCCAGTTTATTCCTGGTTGCAGTGTATGTGAATGTCATCAGCTGACAGGAAGTACACATGAACCCAAGCTGTTGCCTAGCAACGCAATTCTGTTGCAATTCCGTCAAAATGTACTAAAACGGAGCGTTTCAGACAGAGGGTAAATACAGGCATATTCAGGCTGACAGTATGAGGAAAATAAAGGGTTTTTTGAACAATACAGCATGTAAACATGTTCTAGTAGAAACACAAAATACAAGTATGAACCTGAAAATGAGCATAATATGGGACCTTTAAATAATTTATTTTACAACACTTCATCATCAATACAAATTGTTAAAAAAAATGCATATATGTGAACCTACAAACAAGTAGTAGTTCTTAGCTCATGCAAAGCTGAATAACATCAGCAGCACATTTGAGAATAAAAGAACAGATGTGCAAACCAAACTCTATTCAAAAATCTATTGCTTCATCAACAAACACACACACACTTCAAAGAGCGTGACAAGTCATAAATGCTTAATGACATTTATGACCTGTCATAGCCCACTGATCATTTCGGCATACAACATATCATCCTGATTAAAAGAAACCAACCTATACTACAAGAGAAACTAAAGAAAATGCTTTGTTTGTGTCACTCTGAACCTAGCGGGAGGATGTCAACATTTTAAGGGAGTTTTTTTTCAGGCTTTTCGGCTGTGTGCTGTGCAATTAATCAACTGGTAAACAGCTTATTCAGTCTGAGCCCGCTTGGCTCGCTCCATCACAAGACTGCTGTCAGCAGACCGTCCTGCATGCTGCCCTCATGTCTCCTATTACGCCCTAAAGGATAATTCAGTTAAACTGCCTCACTCTCTAACTCACTGACATGCTGACTTTCTCTCTCTCTCTCTGTGTTTCTTTCACTTTCTAAGATGCTGACTCTTTCTCCACTGTGCTGACTTTAGTGCTGTCCGTCTTTTCTGACTTCTTAGCAGCTTTCTAGCTGCTGTCTCATGCCTATACACACTTTAAACACCCTAATGTCTTATTTAACAAATAAAGATATTGTTTCAGGAAAGGTCACTGAGGACAAGGCTGCAGCCAGAATTGTACCAAACTCTATAATTTTTCTCTATTTAAACAAAAAACAAAAAAATCACAAAATGTCACATTTGATCCGTTCATTGAATGGTTCAATTTAAAAATTCATCTCTCTAGATTATGTTCTAAACAGTGTTTTAAGAGGGTCATTTTGGTTAATTCTTGCAGACTTTCTGTCTATTAATTTTTGTCTTTTGCATATATAGCAAAAGACAAAAATCTTTCTATGCTACGACAGGCAACCATGCACTGCCGTCCGAAATAATCATTAGCAAATGTAATCATAAAAATAAATAAACTTAAAAAATTGCCATTATTATTACTATCAGTTCTAGTATTGCAGTGTACTGGAGTTCTGCGTGTGGTTTGTCCAAGTAGTGTAGCCGTACCCCAGCAGAAGCCATTGGGTCGTGTCTAGAAGGTAACCCTCAAATTGCAAAAATTTGCAAAAACTTGGAAAAACTCTCGAGACACGCTGCCCGATGACCTATCCTTCCTAACCTTAACCGTTCGAAGTCAATGCCAAACCTTAGCCGTTCAAGGTCAATGCCTAACCTTAACCATTCAAGGTCAATGCCTATCCTTAACTATTCAAGGTCAATGCCTAACCCTAACCATTCAAGGTCAATGCCTAACCTTAACCATTCAAGGTCCATGCCTAACCTTAACCATTCAAGGTCAATGCCTAACCTTAATCATTCAAGGTCAATGCCTAACCTTAATCATTCAAGGTCAATGCCTAACCTTAACCATTCAAGGTCCATGCCTAACCTTAACCATTCAAGGTCAATGCCTAACCTTAACCATTCGTGGTCAATGCCTAACCTTAACTATTAAAGGTCAATGCCTAGCCATTGCTCGAAACACTTTCTTTTCTCTCACTTCCTGTGGTTGCGAGGGGTCACTTCATGTGATATAAAAATGAACACCAACCAAATACAACACCTAAACATCATTCTTGGACTTTAACTATGTCAGCTGATCATAATTACCGCTCTAAATTAAATTAGAAGTTTTAGGGAGGAGACACTGACTGCCTGAGTAACATGGGTATTCACGACAAAAGATAGAAGACAAGAACAAGAGTGACATAAAGAGGAAAAACTCTGACAAAACTGACAATACAAACTACATTTGAGGAGGTGCCATTTTTATCAGCGGAAGAAAAAGACGGAGGGTGTGGGCTTGGACTTCAAAGACAAAGCAAAATTTAATTTAGGAATGAGTTGTGGGACGTATCGAATCAGCAGTTTAGTTTGATCAGAGAGCTGTAACGTCCCAAGAGAGGGATATTAGGACGTTCTTGAATCGTTAACTGAAAACCATTTGAGGACTTCTCACTGGAAGCATCATGTCTCGTTCACAAGTTGTGATTGTACTCCTGTGTTGTCTACCTTTGGCAGGTATGTATTCCAGTTAATTTGAGTGAAATTATTACAGAAGGGCATTTTATATTTCATTTATTGTAAAATGTGTTTTCAGTGACATACTACTAAAACTGAAATGTCTAATTTCTTATATACTTGAGGCACTTTAGTTGTTTTCAGTGCTAAAGTTTTTCCTGACGTAAGGTTTTGTGTATTTACAGCTTCTTTAGTGTGATACTGGGTGCTATGTTTATATATACATTTTTTATCATTTATAAGGATTTATTCCTGCTTAAGTGTCCATCAAACTGGAATGAGTTTAAGATCAGTCAAAGATGATCCCACATTTTTCAGCCGTTCTCATTCCCAGGGCGTAAGTTACCAACGCTTTGTCACGCACATCTGCGTGTGATACCAACGCACAAGGTACCCTTTAGTGTCTGCGTGAGACGCATCAGGCTTTCAATTAACTACAATGTGAACCCATCTGCGGCAACAGTAAACGCTCGGAGAAAGTGCTGTGGTGACGTAGTTTAAAGAGTGAAAGAAGGGGAGGTGGATGGGTCCAACAAACACGAGGCTTTCATCCAGGAGACCGCTGTTCGTTCGTGTCCCATGTTTCACTTTACAATCAGCTGATCGTTCGTTTCCCGTGTTCCCAACATTAAGTCTCATTTCCACTTTACAAACATAATTTTAAGCCCAACCATGTTGTTTTTTTCCTAAACCTAATTAAGTGGTTTTGTTGCCTAAAACTAAGCAAGTGGTTTTGCTTAATTAACAACGTTAAGCATGTGGTTACTGCGACCGAAAAGTGACACAGAGGAGTCTGATACAGCGTCAGTATATGACGAGTTGGGATGAGAACGTGTTGCATTTTTTCCATTTTTGCAGAATGTCTTGCCCAACTGATAAATCGTCCAGCTAATATATTGGACAATATTAGCTTATCAACAATAAATTGGTGTCTGAATATATATATTAACAGTCTCTTTAGTACGTAGTTTGTACCCAGAGAGCACTGACAAGTTTATTTTAACTGTAATTAACGTCACGACAAGGAGGTTTTTGCTGGTTATTAAACAGTATTAATTTAATAATGATGCCTCTATGTGACCTACATAAGCGAACAAGACCATCAGCGAGAAGATATTTCTAGGCTATTTCTATGTAGTTATTCTTAATGGCTGTCACCAGGTCAGATTCCCTGCGAAATTTACAACACGCAGACCGAAAGAGCTTAAGTTTCGCAGTGAGTAGTACGTTAGCCCGTTAAAAGGAGGCAGGAGGAAATTGTTCTTTAGAGAATTTTGTTTTTTGCGTCTTTACGACACAAGGCAGTGGTGCTCATGGAAATACTACCGTTTTTGTCCACAGGGGCCGCCAAAATCAACACAAAATGAAAGCTCCTTGTAGTTGCTTGAACTGTGAATACTGTACAATGTAGTGCTCAGTACGAATCTTGGTCACAGTTCTTTTATAAACATATTTAAGGATCCCTATCAAAACCGTTATCAGATTTTTAGAAGTCTCAAGTATCAATGTCAGTATTTGATCAGGCTAACGACTAGTTTCTTAATATTTTTTTCTTCTATTGTTTCCTTCAGCCTGTTTGACCTGTTACACCTGTCTATTCCCGGCCATCTCTCCTATGGACTGCTTTAAGTTTCCTCAGGAGTGTCCAGCCGGGCAGCGCTGCCTGTCCAGTACTGCTACGGGAAGACGGGGTGAGATCCAGATCCAGATCCAGATCTGTGTGTGTGTGTGTGTGTGTGTGAGAGAGTTTATTTCTGTGTCTGTAGATGAGATTATTTTCTGAGAATCTGGGGCAGGATGATCACAAATTGGCAGACAAAGCCTCATTGTACTGAACATTGTCTGGGAGCAGCTTTGAGAAACATACAGTAGAGCAGTGCAGTCTGCATATACTGTAAGTATTAGGACAGTTTTGTTTTGGATCTGAAGAGAAATAGTGGCTATTTAGTTAAAGTGCTGACTATCATCTTTATTTAAGGCTGTTTACACCCACATCCAAAGAACTGTGTAGAAACCGTAGTACTTTTTGTAGTTACAATTCTTACACTGTTCTCCCAATATAGGCCAAATGCTCTTAAAGCTGTATTTAAATCTCATAGTTAGAGTTTTATTGTAAATCCTGGATATGGGGACCAGTTCTGAGAGGCAAGTTTATTGAGTTATCTGGTAATTTTTACTGAGGAAAACCCAGAAAACTCTCAAATCTGGAACAAAGACTGATGTAAAAATAACTGGTTTATGTTAGCAAAATTATCCAGGAAACTTTCAGAGCCAAAATAATAATAAAAAGGTATAATTGTTGAAATATTTACAGTCTGATCTGTGTGTGTTGCTGCTATGGATACTAAAATAAATATTGTGATTGGTTTTCAGCGCCTTCTGATCCTGTCTCGAAGTGTAAAAACCAAACGAGACAAAAGACTGACTCGAAGGATCAGATCTCAGCACCATTTCTCTTCAGTCTGGTTGTCAGCTCACTAATGCCTGTGATGCCATCAAATTATCTCTAAAAATAACTCTCTGGGCTCCGTGGGTGGAGCGAAACGTTCACTGTGTTTCATCAGAGGATAAAGCCCTCTTTTTTTATTTTTGCACGCACCACAACCCGTAGATGCTCGGGCAGGTTTCAGTGAGAGCTGATCTGTGGGAAGTTGACGTTTCAATAACGTGTGCTTCCCAATTCTCGCCTCCTCGTTCCTCCAACGCCTGACCCAGAAATCATTTAATGTCCCCACATTTAGGGTGTACACTTTGGTAAATGACTGAGATAAAAAAAAAAGCCAAAACACGCTCCCATTCTCTTAAGGTTATTTTGTCACAGCATCAATGTTGTGGCAAATTGAGACTGGGTCTTCAGTGCCAGAATATACAATATATAATATATTGCCTGTCATAAAATTAGGTGAAAGGAATTAAGCAGTAGGGCGGACGCATTAATGCTTCACTAAACATCACGAGATGGAGTTAAATTAATGGGGGGTTTTTTACACAAATTTGTCAGGATTTGAGTTTTAAAAACAACTGTAAATATCTTATTTTGAAATTGAATCATTGCATCAAAATACTTTGAAAACCATCCATCTGATTTTATGTTGCATGAATTCCCCCTTTTTGAAAATCCCCAATAGGTCATTTAAAGTTGTGCAGTGTATTATTTATTCATTTCTATTTGTTTATTCAAGCTTCCAATATTTAAATAGATATATTCCAGTGTCCAAAGTCAATCTGCTTTGATTGGATTGATTATATTCAGACACCAATATTCAAGATGAAAAATCAATCAGTCATATGAAGTTCAGATGGGCGACTGAAAACTGTGGACAATTGAGTTTTCTATATTAATTCTTAAATTTAGCCGTATATTTAGTAAGTTATTGATTAAGTTAATATTAAGCTTTTGAATTTTGGAAAAAAAACTTAAAATATAGGAGTTAAATATCACAATACTATGAATTCAGTCATTTTGGAATTTAAAGTAAATTATTCAGTAGTGGTTCAATTTAGCAATTAAAGTATTGGCCTGAATATAAGACATTTATACTTTTATTATAGTCAGTTTCTGCCTTCCACTTGTCTTCACTCGTCAGTCATTTATTTAATTCAAAACATGAATCGCCTAGTAAAGCTCCTGTAGATTTAACATTAAAGCTCCAAACAACCCATAATGCAACTCAAGTATAATACAACCCTAACATTTTGAAATGTAATTTCCAGAGAAAAACAAAGTAATATATTCAGGCCTATACAGAAGGTATTCAGCTGCTTTTAAAATTATAATTATAATTTTTTTTTTGCCTCCATAGATTTGTTTGACCATCTCCCCATCATCACTGCATGCACGTAAACAAACCCGCCTCCTTTCTCTCGTAGGCGCTCTACAAGTGACGATGTACGAGAAGAGCTGTGCAGTCCCGTCCCAGTGTGGTTTGAGTGGACAGAAATACGCCTCGGGCCTCTTCTTCAACTACACCAACATCTGCTGTGATACAGACCTGTGTAACGGAGCCGGGTCCTTTGCTGCCCTCAGCTGGGGACGGGCGGCTCTCTGCATGCTGCCGGCACTCACTCTCCTGCTGGCCTGAACATCAGAGGTGGTGGTGGTCGGGGTCTGGATGGGGTCAGGTTTAACACAGAATATCCAAGATCTGGAAAGACCTGGAAAAGATGTACACTCACAGGCACATGAGCATGCATTTGTAAACAACAGGGTTTTTAAAAATTCCTGTTTTTAATAAAGAATTAACAGGGAACATGTTGTATTAGTGATGCACAGAAGCCCATATTATCTAATATTTTCCTACCCATAGTATCTACTTACCTTCTTAAAAAGGTAAGTCTAAAAATGTAATAAAAATACAAAATATTTGACAGTTGTGTAAAGCGGCATACAAAAACAATTACAAAAACACAAATATCACAATATATTGTCAGTAAAAATAACAGACTGACATCAAAATATATGCAGTTGACAAAACAATCCATGTTGGTGTGAAAGTTCAAAGTTCATTCTTCACATTGGGAACAGAAGCTGACCAGTCTCACTTCAATTTAGTAGCTGTTCTGGTGCTTTCTATCATATCACATGATCTTCATCACGAGATAAGAATTTGCTCATTTCAGGTGATCACATTTAAAAAGATTTCCATTAAAAAAAGTTGGTTAATAGTTCATTCTTGACTTTGGAAATAGCAGCTGACAAAACAATCTCACCTCAAGGTCAATTTAGTGGCTGTTGTGGAGCTTTCAGTCATATCACCTGATCTTCATCAACAAATTAGTAGATGTTCAAGACTTCTCCTCAGCCAATGATGTCTTGAAAGTTTAAGTTTAAATGTTCATATTTGAAACATTTTGTAAACAGATGAAGATCATGTGATATGATAGAAAGCTCCAGAACAGCTACTAAGTTGAAGTGAGACTAGTTTGTCAACTTCTGTTTTTTAATGTCAATAATGAACTTTGAACTTTGACACCAACATGGATGAGTAATCCTATAAATACTGGAAATTTGAACGTCCATATTTCCATGTCAACTGGGCGAAAGCTCCAGAAGACAAACTAAATGGATCTTGAGGTTAGAAACTCAAAACACATACCAATTTCTTTTTTTAAGCAACACCCTTAGTTGGGCCATGCATCCGTGCCTCTCCAAATGACAATAATGACGACCCAATAATTATGCTAATGAAACTTAATCATTAATAAATTACACTAAAGAGATGCCTTCTTTTTATGTGTATTTGCTTTGTATGTACACATTATTTTTTGAATTACCGTACTGACATCATGTTTACAATGATTGGAGCTTTAAGCGTACTACTTAAACAGACTAGAAATGTTGTTTGCACCTTTTTTGTACGCTTTCTTCTTGACCATCTCCATGTTGTTATCCTCCGTAATGGTTAAAAAGTAAATAAGACACATTTGTCACTGGTTGATTTATTACCAAGATATTTCTTTATTGGGATATTAATAAATGCGTCTTTGTAAGGGCTTTAAAAGTACAAAACACAATTTTTAGCTGTGCTATTAGTTTGATTGTCTTCATTGTTTATTTTAAATCTACTGGTTTAGTGTACAAACCACTGTTTGTTTTGATCCTCTGGACTTTTAAGTGCAACTGTTTTTGACAACATGCCTTCATGGACCGTGGACTTCATGGGGGTAGGAAACAATAAGTCAAAAACACAATGAGTTTAATAACAAAGAAAATACTGACATAAAGATTAAAAAAAAAAGTTAAACAGTGAAGTGAAAAACAAACTAATGAAAGTAAAAGTTTAATGAATATATATAGTTAAATGGTCCCTGAAATTGTATCTAGTCCGACAGTTAGAAGTGAAAAACTCTTCCACACTTGGAGAATACTATAATATATATCAGCACTGAAATTATTCAGACACGATCCCTTTAACCAATTTTAGAAAATAGATGCGATTCAGTCAGTATAAAATATACAGTATCATCTCTTTGATCAAAACTTCAAGGAAGGATTTAACTAAAATCATGTAGAGAAATAACCAACTGTGCTCACGCTGGACGTCTAATATACTGTATATAATCAAAGTCTGTGTTCAAGATTGTCTTTTCAATCGGCTTAAATTGCACTTCGGTTTCATTTTCTTTTAAAAGAGCTTCACCCTGATCTGAGAGACCATTTGCATAGTTGCCGGGAAATTAATAACACCGTTTACACGAGCCGCTGCTACAGTCGGACAAGACGGGTTGTTATTAGTTCCAGTTCTTCCCCAGCGGTTCTATTTCAAGTCACTTTTACAAGAATTATTTCAGACTAGCAAAATTTAACAAGAGTGGATTATTCCTACTGGAGACATGACAGTTAAGTGGCAGCCTGCAGTCACTCAATAGAGGTGTTTAATTCAAGGATAAGTCTAGTGATATTTCAAATGTTTCTAATCGTCAACAAATCCCATGAAAAGACCAAAACCATCCCTAGAGCTAGAAACACATTGATGAGCCACATCGTTGCACTATAGGTGACATGTTCCTTTATTACGATGAACGTGGGCACTGAAGTGTATTTTGCTCACAAATAGGGATGGGACGATATCGGATTTTATCGCGAATAAAAGACACTCACAATAAGATGATTATGGTGAATATCCATTACTGGGATAATCGTGAATATACTCACATGATTGACTTGAAAAAGCTAGCTTGCTTTCATGTTGTATCAATGTTGCTATTTTGATTTATTTATGGAGGGGGACCTTATGATTTATGATTACCTTATTGATTTTCACTAAAAAGGTTTACGTCAGATAAGACAAAGTTAAACAAAACATTCATTTTGGACCCACCAAATGTTTTTATTGATTAATTCACAATTATAATGATTTTTTTAAGGAAGAGCCATACTGTTATTCGGCAGCTTTCTAAAGGCTCTCCGGGTGTATTATTTTTTTAAATTGTTCGTCTACATGAGAATGATATCAATAAGAGTTTTAAGAATATTTCGATGATTATAGGGATAATATCGTGAATCACAATTATTTTGGCCAGGATAACTGTGACATGAAATTTTCATATCGTCCACATGCCTTCTCGCAAATACACTGTCCTTCTGCTGTAAATAGAAAACAGTCCCCAACAAATTCGCTATTTATTCCTGTTTGAGTGACGTTTGCTAAAAACTACAGTGCCCTGCAATGTTGGGAAACTACTTTGCATTTTTTTAAAGAATGAAATTATATATTTGTGACCCATTTTTTAAAGATTCACGTCAGGGCTTGAGGCCGAGGGGCCACAGACAGGGTTGGGTAATTCATACATTAAGTGTTGATCGTGGGATTTGTTGACAATAAGACAAATATAGAATATTGCCAGCCTTATCCTTTAATTAATAATGGATGGCAATCTAAAGCTGCAAGTGCGATTTCCATTTTAAAACATGCAAGTTCTGCACGTTTACATTTTAACTTCCTGCTGGGTTTTTTTCCCTCATGAGAAACATGCAACAGAACAGGCCTTGTGCGCCCGAGCTACCAGAGGAGGCAGTAGAAGTGCTTTCAGCTTTTTAAACTTCTTGATCCACAGTAACTTCAATACACTCACAATCTGAGCTCCCTCTTCTATATGACACTAAACAGTATCCTTCATACATGACAGGCAGAACAAAATAAACTCTTGGCAAGAGGCCCCGACAGCGGATCACAAACAAGCTCTGTAATCTTGAATAATCCTTCACGCCTGCTGTGGGAGCGCAGAAAGGGGAAGCCCGAGTCTATTGAAATAGTTTCCTGTCTCTGTAACCGTTTGCAGCTCTGCCTACCTAAAAAAAAAGCACCCCACTTCCTGTCTGAGGAGCACTATGAAGAATAAGAAATCTATTTAATACAAAAAATATTTATAACCCTCAACTTTTAAAGGCCTAGTTCTCTCAATGCGAAGCATCTGTGATTACAGACAAACCACAACACTTTGGCTAGTGAGCTGGTGCTGGTACGCATCATTGTCACCCTAAAAAAAACCTACTTCCTTTATAACAAGACTGAAAATAAGAGGTGAATCAGTCTGTGTGAGGCTTGCAAGGTATTAGTGAAAGTTTGATCTGGTAGGCAGCTTTGTGTCTGTTGAATACCCCCCCGCCCACCCCACCCCCTCCCATACAAAGATACACTGTAGAAAACATCAGGAAGGGAATAGAAACAACTTTACAGTGTGTATCTAGTGATGGTGAAACTGTACACAAGCAAGGCTGTAGTTTTAAGTGCGTGTGTGTGTGTGTGTGTGTGTGTGTGTGTGTGTGTGTGTGTGTGTGTGAGCCTGCAAGCAACGTGATCAATCATTCTACAGAGGTGAATGTCCAGGAATAAATTCTGCCACAGCTTTTTTGTGTGCATGTGTTTGTTTTAACATCAGCTTATCTGACTCCTGTGCTTCCTTGTTTACCTCCTGATATCAACTGATCCACGTGGCAAACAAAAAAACAGGAAAACTACATAAACAAACATCTCTAAAAACAAACCTTAGAGTATGGTTTAATGATAGTAAACCAGCTATATTGACTCATCAGAATGTTCTAACATTATAACTTTTAAAGCTGCAAAAAAATGACCATGCAGATGCCATGATTGCCTCTTGAGAAAACGGGTCGAACACGTTGCTTGCAGAGTGAACGCTCGGTGTGCGCAGGTGAGCAAATGTGTGTGTTTTTTTAATGACTTGTGCATCCTGTTGTGCTCCTACTTGAGAGCTTTAGCTACGCAGGAGTAGGCGATGTGGACTTCTTCGTCGATTGGGCAGGTGGAGGAAAACTCCTCCCTGGCGTACGCTACGTTCAGGTACCTCCAGAGGTTCGTCAGAGACTGAGGGATGCTGAAGTTACGGTATTTTAAACACACCACCTGGAGAGAGGAAAAGAGAAAGAAACAAGCCTTCAGTTTCAGACCAAAAACACGCACGCAACATTATTATCTCTTTATTCCCGGCCCTCCCATGCTGCACAGCTTAAAGCAGAAGATTACCTTCCCGATGTGGAGCTTAGGCAGCAAGTTGCAGTCGGCCAGAGTAAGCTCTTGGCCGTCCAGGAAGGGGCGGGACGAGGAAGTGAGCTCATCGGTGCTATTCTCGTCGATCTCATCAGGAAGTGGGGAGCCGAGAAAGTCGTCCAGCTTCTTCAGAGCCTTCAGCAGGCCTTTCTCTAGATCTGAGCACACGTGCACACACAGAAAATATTCAAATACAGTGTTTAATCAAAGCTAAAGGGATAGTTTGTTCCTCCAAAAAAGACTAATGCAAATCTAAGCTGATTTCAGACTAATGCAATTTAATTTTTTTATTTGTTAAAATGGCTGAAGTGAAATGAAAAGAAAAAAAAGCAAGTAGATTAAATAAACACACACACAGTTTTCACCCAACAACAGTGACATTTCCAGTGAGATCACCCAACACAGAGAGCAGCAGGTGACCTGTTTGCACCGAGGCAGAAAAGCTCAGACCGTAATGTTATTAGCTCGGACGCTCCCTGCTGGTTTTCTGTCCATCAGACAAAGACAGAAGGAGCTCAGCGGTGTTTGTTACAGAACAGGGTCTATTAAAAATGTAAAAGTCTGGATGAAGCAAGGAGTGCTATTCCATTTGAAATACTCAAATTCAATTCAATGAAATTTTAGATCTTACTTTCGTTGGCCTGAGGGTTCGAGTTCTTGACGTAAGCAGAGAATTTGGAGAAAACATCCATGCCTGCTGTGTTGGACTCTGGGTTACGAGCGGCCAGACGGGGATATCTAAACATCAGAGAGATTGATAATGATTCACTATGATCACATCATGTGAAGAGCTTAGACCAACAAGATTTATACAAGATGACTCAAAAACTACAAGAAGTCAAAGTAGGAGACTAGCAAAACTTTGGTCTAAAAAATGTCAGAAAAGAGTGAAAAATTACTTTTAAAATCTCCGAAAGCCCAAGATGATATCTTCAAATGTTTGTTTCATTAAATAAAGTCCAAATATATTCAATTTACGATCACATAAGACAAAAAAGCAGCAATTCCTCACAATTGAGAAGCTGAAGATAGGTTATGTCTAAAAAGAACATTTGTAAAACAGATGTATGGACTGATTACTTCGGAGGGCAGAGATTTTCCTCCAGGAACTCCTCGATCTTGTTGGTATCCGTTTTCACCTCGCTGCCGTACAACAGGAAGGGAGGCTGGGCACCCGGAGCCAGGTCCTTCAAGATGTCTGGCTTCCTAAAAGGTGGACGGAAATAAAGGAACGTCAGAAACAGAGACACAGACATCCAGCAGAAGAGATAGAGGGTTAAATAGCAGGAGAGAGATGGGGAAGAAGAAAAGGAAAACATGTGAAACCACAGGAAATTACTCATGTTTACAACACTTCCTCAGCTGTCACCAAAATCAAAGCCAGAGTCGCTTTGTATCTTTTAACACTCGATATCTGAATGAAATGCACCCCCTTGTTCCTTTACTGATTAAAACAGAAGGTGGACATTCCTCTGTTGTGCCAATAGAAACCTGCAGCGCACACACACACACATTTGTAAGTCCAGTGTTTTCACCTCTTCATATCCACCGTGGTAACATCGAAGGTGACTCCTTTCAGCCACAGCACCATGAAGAGACGCTGGGAGAAGGGACAGTTGCCGATGCTCTGACCATCGCTCCCTGCCTGGGACACAAAAAAAGAGAACAGTTTATATTACTTCATGTTTTTCATATAGTTTCTGACATGTTTATCTCATGTAGTGCCATTGGGTAGAGGCACATATGGGGACCATGGCTGTTACTTCGTTTTTTTAGTTGAATTTTCTCTCCTTTTTTTGTGAATAACTAAATAAAAAGATATGAAAAGAAAGAAAAATAGTGCAACAGCAGTTTTCACTCTTTAACCAAGCTGCAAAGTCAGCACTCAAAACCATCACTGCACACCCAACGTCAACCTTTAACTCACTGGAAACCTCATGCAGAGCTATGACCTTGTTTACAGATATGACAATAGAAAGAAAGAAAGAAAGAAAGAAAAGAAAATGAGATAAAAAGATAAGAAAAATGTCTTGACTCTACAGCATAATTTGAGCTGACAATATAACTTGATAAATTGATCCTCAGAAAATTCATCTGCAACTATTTTAATAATCACTTAAAGAATTTCTCCAAGCAAAAATTATAAAAGCGCTGTAAATCCACCTTCTCAAATGTGATGATTTGCTGCTTTTCTTTGTCTTATATGATAATAGGGCTGCAACTAACGATTACTGTCATTACTGATTAATCTTCCAAATATTTCTTTCCATTTATCGATTAATTATTTGGTCTGTAAATGTCAGAAAATGGCGTAAAAAACACAAGTTCCTAAAGCCCCAACGTGAAGTCTTAAATGCCTTATTTTGTCTATTCAACAGTCCAAAACACAAATGTAATGAGTTTATTATCACATAAGATAAAGAACAGCACAAAATTCTCATTATTTAGAAGCTGGAACAAAGTAATGTTTATTATTATTTATTTTTTTAAATGACTTCAACGATTAATTGATTGTCAAAATAGTTACCGGTCGACAAATCAATTAATCGACCAATAGTTTCAGCTCTATAAGACAGAAAAATTAAATGTCTAACATTTTGTAGACTAAATTATTAGAGCTGAAACATTGAGTTGATAGACTAATTAGTCGGGAACTATTTTAATAATCAATTTATCAATTTTCATGGAAAAATGGCAAACTTTCTCTGCAGCTTTTCTTTATTTTATAACATTGTAAACTGAGTATCTTTAGTTTTGGATTATTGGGTTTAGACAAAACAATACATTTAAAGTCATTTAAATGGGCATTTTTCCAACATTAGCTGACCATTTATTGGGCCAAACGATTAATCGATTAATGGAGAAAATAATCAGCGCATTAATCCATAAAGAAAATCAGAATTAGCTGCTCCCTTAGAAGCAACATAATACATTCTTGCGTTCACGTAGAGCTTGTAGGGCTGCTCCAGGAAGTGATCATACAGCTTTAAAATGTTCCCTGTGTGGCTGCAGGAAGCCATATTTCACGTTCAGTCATTTTATATCCCATTAAGGGGGTTGTGCCGAGGCCTGAACAGCATACAGTATAAACCTGCAGTCATAGTAAAACAGGAAGCCACTTACTTTCTGTTACCAAATGAAACTATACTTAGCCTACATATTCTGTTAATTAACGGTATCGAGTGTCACTGAAGAGACTGACTAGTAACCAGGATTTTAGAGAAGTAACAACAGTATCTTTCACCTCTGAAGGAAAAAAAAAATAGAGGGTGGTGCACATGTTCACACAGAGGAATCATTATTTAAACGTGTGTGAGAACATGAGCCATATTTGTTGTGTTAAAAGAGTTTTTTGGCTCAAAGAAAATGGGATTAAACCTGCCTGACATATACTAAATATAGATTTCTGTTAATTAACGGTATCAAGTGTCACTGAAGAGGCTGACTATAGAAACCAGGATTTTAGAGAAGTAACAACAGTATCTTTCACCCCTGAAGGGGGAAAAAAAGAGGGTGGTGCACATGTTTTCACACAGAGGAATCATTATTTAAACGTGTGTGTGAGAACACAACAAAGTGTCCCCACAGTCAGAACTAAACATGCAGAAGCAGCGTTCAGTTTTTATGCACCAAATATTTGGAACAAGCTCCCAGAAACCTGCAGGACGGCTCCAACTCTGAGTTCTTTTAAATCAAAGCTTCAAACTTTCCTGTTTGCTGCTGCCTTTTATTAAACCAGATAATGATCTTATACTGCATTAGAGCTTTTACTCGTGTGTGTTATACTCTATTCTAGCTTCGATCCTAGCTTTTATTTTTAGCTTGTTTTTATTTTCTAATCTTTAATGATTTTATGTTTTATAAATGTTGTTTTGCACATTGTCACAATATTTGTTTATATTAAGAGTTTTTTGGCTCAAAGAAAATGGGATTAAACCTGCCTGACATAGTAGCACCATACTAAATATAGATTAAAGTCGCCTGCCCAGTATGTTAACGTGCATTTAATTAGATTATTCTTTAGTCATTTAGGCTATAAGCCTGTGAGGTGAGTCAGCAGCAGAGGTGGTAACGAACATCTGAACGTGCAATTATATTGTATTGAACTTTTGAAATAAAATATTGAAGAAGAAGAAAAGAAGAAGAAGATAATAAAACATATTTGACTATGATTGATGACTTAAAACTCAAAAGTCTAAAATGACTAAAACTTTTTAATTGTTTAGACTTTTCAAATTTATTCCAATTGTTTAGCAGACCTCGAATGTTTTTTGTTTGTTTTTTATTTTGTTTTTATTCATCTTAGTTTATTTGTTTTATTATTTATAATTTATTTTTATATTATTTTTTATACTGTAAAATATTTTATTAATATGCAGAATTGTAATGAAAAATCTGAACATGCAATTACATTGTATTGAACTTTTGAAATAAAGTATTAAAAGAAGAAGAAGAAGAGTTTTTATATTATTTTTATACTGTAAAATATTTTTGCAGATGCTGTAATGTGATTTAAAACACCTACAAGGTGACTTTAAAGTCACCTAAGATATGTTATCAGCTTTTAATAACAATACAGAGAGAATGCAGATGAAATGATAAGATAAGAAACTTTCAAAACACACCATATCTGCAGCTTAAATAAACATAATGTCACATAATGTCGACACACTTTGGAGGCATCACTCACTCTAAATCACTTACCTTCACAAAGAGCTCAACTTTGGGCGGATTCGCGTCGCTCATCTTCAACTTCTGATGCAAGAAACCCTTTTTTAAAAACAGGAAACACATAAATAAGTTGTTAAATAAAGTTAACAACACGAAACAAGAAAAAAAAGACATCGAAACTCAGCAGCCCAGCCCATCTTCCGCTACAAACCCCCAGCTAGTAACTGACTGATTAAACCTTGTAGCTTAGCAACTACACAAGCAGAGTAACTGTTAAACAACTTCCTAAACTACTACTACATCAACATTATAGTTTATTTAATGTCTTCAGAGGCTATCTACCGACTTTAGGAGTGTTTTAAAGTTGTCGCTGTCGCCTGTAGCTGGTAGTTTGCTGCTGGTCGTTAGTTTCCCCTCCCAGTTTGTTCTGCCTCCAGTCAGTCAGTCAGTCAGTCTGCAGCGACGACACTCATCATCATCATCATCATCATCATCAACCACATGGCTCCTCCACTTCCTGCTGGCTGAGCTCTCAGCAAATAAAAGACACGAAGAAGAAGAAGAAGAAGAAGATAAAAGATACTGATACTGATTTTAAAACATATTTGACTATGATTGATAACTTAAAACTCAAAATTCTAAATTGACTAAAACTTTTAAATTGTTTAGACATTTCAAATTTATTCCAATTGTTTAGCAGACCTCGAATGTTTTTTGTTTGTTTTTTATTTTGTTTTTATTCATCTTAGATTATTTGTTTTATTATTTATAATTTATTTTTATATTATTTTTTATACTGTAAAATATTTTATTAATATGCAGAATTATTTTTTCATTTCCTTTCCTTACGGTTTATTTGTTGTATAATTTATTATTTATTTTTTTATTATTTTATTATTTATTTTTTATATAATATATATATATATATAATATTTTTGCAGAATTGTAATGACAAATCTGAACTTGTGATTATATTGTATTGAACTTTTGAAATAAAGTATTAAAGAAGAAGAAGAAGAAGAAGAAGAAGGAGGAGGAGGAGGAGGAGGAAGAGGAGAAGAAGAAGAAGAAGGAGGAGGAGGAGGAGGAGAAGAAGAAGAAGAAGAAGAAGATAATTTTATTTATTTTTATTTATTTTTTATTTTATTTTATTTTTAAAGATACTGATTTTAAAACATATTTGACTATGATTGATAACTTAAAATTCTAAATTCAACTTTGACTGAAACTTTTAAATTGTTTAGACATTCCAAATGTTTTGTTTTTTTGTTTTTTTTATTCATCTTTTCCTTTCCTTACAGTTTATTTGTTGTATAATTTATAATTTATTTTTTATAATTTTATAATTTATTTTTTATATAAAATATATATATATATATATATATATATATACAATATTTTTGCAGAATTGTAATGAAAATCTGAACATGCGATTATATTGTATTGAACTTTTGAAATAAAGTATTAAAAAAAAGAAGAAGAAGAAGAAGAAGAAGAAGAAGAAGAAGAAGAAGAAGAAGAAGAAGATAAAAGAATACCCTCCTTTTTTATTTTTAAAGATACTGATTTTCAAACATATTTAACTATGATTGATGACTTAAAACTCAAAATTCTAAAATGACTAAAACTTAAATTCTTTAGACATTTCAAATGTTTTTTGTTTGTTGTTTTATTTTTTATTTTTTTATTAATCTTTTACTTTCCTTGCAGTTTATTTGTTGTATAATTTATAGGGTATGTTTATATTATTTTTATACTGTAAAATATTTTTGGAGAATTGTAATGAAAAATCTGAACATGTGATTATATTGTATTGAACTTTTGAAATAAAGTATTAAAAGAAGAAGAAGAAGACAAAAAAAAAAGAAGCAGAAGAAGAAAACTTTTATTATTATTATTATTATTATTATTATTATTATTATTATTATTATTATTATTATTATTATTATCATTATATTATTAAGAATATTACATATTAATACAGTCCAATATAGCAGCTTTGTATACTCTGTACTCTGATTTATACTCATGTGCTATCTGCAGTGGGCTTTATCATATATAAGGACAAAAAAAATGCCTACATTTATTTTTAAAATGTTCCATATCTGCATATGGACCTTAAAGTAAAAACATATATTTTCATTGACTGATGAAATTAATTTAAAAAAAGAAATGTCTCAAGTTGATTCCCATATCTCACATCCCTTTAATCCTCAACACCAACAAAATCAAAGAAATGCATCACTAAGGCAAGACATGCTCGCTGCCTCATTTAACTTCCAAGTGTTTTATTTTGGGATCCTTTCGTAGGGCTTTTATTAAGTGTCATGACTTTCTGTATCCAAAACATTAGGGACATTGTATATATATTTAAATTAAAAACGAGACGATTTGAATTCTTTTAAAAAAAAATGTTTCATGTGTGTTGGATGTTATGTATGAAGCAGCCATAACTGATCACAAAGGACTGAGGTAGTGTAGCACATGTAAGCTTAGAGTAAAATGGATATTACATACATACATTATGTAAACAAAATAAAGTAGACATGAATATTTTGTTTAAAATTCATCACAGTGCTGAACTGTATGTGGCTACTACAGTATAGTAAAGAGCCAGCAGAGGGACATATTGAGCTTTACTTTGCTTGCTGCTCCAAGAGGACAAACAAGACATGGAAAACTGTACTGGAGTCTGGTCCAAAAACCTGGAAAATCAATATTGTGAGGGGAAATCCTGCTGGATTGTCAGTTCAATGAGCATGTAACACTAACAGTCAAAGCCTTAATTCAGATTCAGTGTGTTCCCGGTCATGGAAGCCCAAACTGAGGAACTTCCAGGGGACAGTTTGAGGATAGTTTTATCTATTTAACCCGTGAAGAGACCATGTGAGAATGTAATTCTAATGAGAGCTTTATTTTTCAATGTGATGAAAAACATCTCTCACAGATGTTTCTTCGTTGGGATCAATTACATTGCATGATTATTTAAAAACACAACAAACAAATAAGAAATTGACTGACAAAAATCTTAACATATGGTCCACTTTTCAGTTCAGTTCTTATTTAGTTTAGTTTGATTTTAAGATTTTATTATTCTATTTTATTTTTGGTCAAACTGTTTCCGTGGTCAAGAATGAACTTTGAGAAAGTAGACAATAAATGTAAAATTTATTCACTCAAATAAAGGAAAAATAATACATAACATACTACATAACGTCTTACCGTCTCGTCTTATATTTATTTGACCAGAATTTAAATTTTAAGTGGCATATTCTTTCAATGTTTTTGATAAAGTTCAGGGGTGTTGTGAATAATTGGGTGCAACTATTTTTGAATGGTAAACAATCTAAGCAAGCCAGTTAGAGGGACTTTAAAACTTTGAGATATCTAAATTGTGCAGCAGCGACTAACAAGGTTCATATTTTATTAGTACATATTCTTTACTAATATTATATAACACATACTTTGGTTGAGTCTGACTTTTTTTTTCTTCATTTAAAAACATTGAATACAGTGTCTACAGCTTGCTGGTTGTGCACGGTGCACTAGAGGGCATCCTTGGTTTTGAAGTGACTTGCAGGTATACAAGGCGGTGAAACAGGATTAATTAGATCAGGTTGTCAGCGGAGAAAACAATAGTGCATTGTAGACTGTAGCTGCAAAGTGTTGACAACATGTCACAGCACAGATCCTCCTTACAAAACAAGCCCTGCATATTAAGTGCACACAAACCTGTTGACCTGTTGTGTGTCTTTGTGAACAATGACAGCTTCTCATGCCCACTAGTCATATATTTTTTAAAGAAATAGTTAGCAACCCATAAATAACGCATTTATTATTTTATCTCCCAACATGAAGTTCAAAAAAAAATTCCCAAAGCTCTCTCCACGCTGCCGGGAATTAAATTCTGCTGGTGAAATACTGAATTCTGTACAGATTTATTCATTTTTTTTGCCTAAAAGTAGTCACATTTAAATAAACTGAGTCTAAATGTACTGGAATAATTTCAAATGTCTTCGATGCTCTGAATCTGTATTTTATGACAATGACACGAGGCAGAAGAACAGGTCATGATTTATTTTAATGGGGTTTCATGGATTTTAAAGTGATCTCTTCAATGCGTGGTAGGCGAAATAGGACAAATCATAGCACATAGTAAAGTATTCTGATTTATAATGATCACTTCATAACAACAGAATAAGTGCAATTAGTTTCTGAGGCAGATCATGTAAAACTACAACTCCCAAAAGCCCCACAGAGAGGACAGGATGGCAGCACAGAGGGCCACAGTCAGAGAGAGCTGGACTGAAGTGGCTCCGTTGCACAGGTTTGTTCTGCAACAGGTGAAGCTGCTGGTGTAACCGGCACCCAGGATGTCGCCGGTCAGCGTCCTCTCACACAGGTCTGAGTCCAGGCAGCCGCGGATGTGCAGGGTCAGTGTCCTCGTCGCATTGAACTCTGGGAGGATTGGAAACAGGAGAGGATGTCAGCAAATGTAAAAAAAAAAAAAATTAAAGGGAGCTAATTGGTATAATTTTCCTGCCACCAGCAGTTGGTTTCAGTTGAATATTTTGTTTCTATAGCAGCCGCTACTGGCACTTTAACTGACATTGTGACACCCAGCATTTTGTCAGATCAATGCATGTGCATATTGTTTATTGTAAATTGTATATTATAAATAATAATTTGCGCATATAAGAAAAGATAAATAGTCAATATGATTAAGTTAAATATGTAAGTAATGAATTGGTATTGTGATTAAGTTATATTATAAGTAATGAATTGGTATTCTGGATTGATAACAAATTTATATTTTGATAAGGATAATTATATCAGTAATGAATTTATATTTCTGT
>CAKAKR010058327.1:62755-81459 GCA_916700685.1 Adelosebastes latens
TTTCCAGCATCACAGTTCCATAGTGCAAAACATGTTAGTAAAAAGGCAGTAAAAAAGTTAGTAGTGCAAAGTACACAAAAATATACCAGATATAAAAATACAAGGAGATGAAGAAAACTGTTAAAACAGAATATAGTGCAGGGTAACAGCTGTGATACACGACTATTAAAAAAAGTGAATATAGTGCAGAAGAGACTGTTAAAAATGAGTATAGTGCAGGGTAACTCCAGTAGCTTAGTCTAAAAGCTTAATCTAATATGTATATATATGTATATGTGGTATGCAATGTGCGCATGTAGTTCAATGTGCGGTGTATATATGTATATGTATATATATATATATATGTGTATGTATTTGTGTGTGTATGTATGTATATATTGCGGGTTGTATTGCATGTGCATATTGTATATTATAAATTGTATATTATAAACAATAATTTGCGCATATAAGAAAAGATAACAAATAGTCAATATGATTAAGTTAAATATGTAAGTAATGAATTGGTATTGTGATTAAGTTATATTATAAGTAAAGAATTGGTATTCTGGATTGATAACAAATGTATATTTTGATAAGGATAATTATATCAGTAATGAATTTATATTTCTGTATGACACAGATTAAAGGTAATAATTATAGTTAGAATAATTATGAATAATAATAATTATAGTTTGACAAATTTAGGTAAATTTAATTAGAGTATATGTATGGCTCAATAAGGAAGCTGGTTAATAATTAATAATTGATTTATGGAGAAAGGGTGGGATTAAATAAGTTTATACTTCTTCTCACTCCTTTTTCGAATATGTAAACCAAGGCATCAAGTGTTGACAATTTATTTTTCTTATGCTTTTCATTGTATGTAAATACTACTTACTTCTGACTGTCCACTTGTTGGTATGATCATTCTTTTTCTTTATTTTTTCTTTAATTTTTTTTTATATATACTGTATATTGACTGCTTTAGCCGCAGTGCTGAGTTGTTAAACTGCAAATACTCACAGAATAATGGACATTATCTGAGTGTTTACACCAGCGTTAGGTCAGTCTATCTCTTACAGGAAACATGCCAATAACTATTGGCTAAAGTGATTTTTTAAGATAAAAGGTATTGCCATTTATAACACATCCGATGCCCATTGTCATATAAAAAATAAATGCTTGTACAATTAGCCTATCTAACCTACCTTTTGTTGTATAGGTAATTAATTTAGGTCAATTTGTAAAGATTCGTTTCACTTTAAACAACATCCACGGTGCTTCAATGTGGCATGGATGGATGGATGAATAAACTGAAAAAAGGGCAACTAACATGGGGCACTTACAAACACTTCTTGACTTTAGGTTCCCACAGAGAATATCTAAACAGAAACACACTTGGGAGGCAAAGTGCATCTTCTGAGGGCTCTGATTGCCTGTGACACAAAGTGGTGACATGATATAAATATAGATATGTATACTGTACTTGTTTCATGGTATAGGTTATTCATTTGATGTCCACTTTTCTAATCAGGTAGTGTCGCTGCAGGAAAAGCTTCTGCTGTTCTACTCTTCTGTTTTATTGTGCTGGAGACCCGGTTAATCGTGTGACTGCCATTGTAATAATAACAGGGTTTCTTAATGGCTAATTATAATGTATTGCTTAACTAATGCATTTTATAAAGCTATTGACCGGATGACTTAAAAGAAGACTTTCTTCAAAAGATGTTTGTGTTCAAATTTGACTTGGAAATGTGACAAAACAAAAGTGAAAACATCAAGTTGATGTTTTTTAACCTCACCTTCATGTGGGCTGGAGTAGATGTGTCTCATTTTCATTAAAGTGTTGAACAATTAGTGGGTTCAAGAAGAATTTTGAGTGTTCCTTATTTGTAGGGCTGGGTATCAAACCTCAATAATTTTTTTGGTACTGACCACAATGTGCCTGTAGCACTGATCATTGAAAGTTAAATAAAAGGTTCCAATCACTTCAGATTTACCTTTAATTCATGATTCAGAAACATTCAGAATGCTGTCTCAAGAACTCATTGTCCACACATAATAATTACACAATTCAACAAGTACATCATTTATTCTGTCATAGTGAAATACATTAATCATGAAATACAGTAGGTTGATTTTGGACATCCTATTCCTCTCCAGCTGTGGTCAGAACAATCTTGTTTGGGTCGTAGTAGTTCTCGTCTAAGACGGGAAGACCCTCCTTCTCTCTCTGCTGGATCACACGCTCCGCTTCCCTTCTGGCCCACTGCCGCATGCTGGAATGAACAAACACACACACAGGGAAGATACAGACAGAGAAAGAATAAGGAAGTGAAAAAGACAGAAAGAAGAGAAAATTTTGATACTAAACATTAATAATAATAATAAACCCCAGCTTGACTGGCGGGTGGGTGGCCACATGGGGCATAAGACCACCACAAAAGGCTGAAAAGCATGAATAAATAGGCAACAATCAAAGTAAAAAAACATCTTTGATATAAAAAATGTCACACTGAAAAACACAGCTAAACAGAACCGTCTCCGTGGTATGAGACACATCATTCCATATTTGACAGCAAAAATGATAGCAGATATGAAAAGATGAGGAGCTGAGAACTCACCCGTGGTCTGGTAAATAGTGGATAAATGTTCCTCCAATAACAAGAGCCACTGAGATGCCAAAGAAGAAGCCCAACCTCATGTTCCACTCATCCACCACCGGGTCACTGGAGAAGCCATGGTAATCTGGATTCTGACAATTACATAAGAGAGGCATCAGATACAGTATAGACTTTCATTATAAATTATTGCATAAGTATTCAATTCTTTTACTCTGATGCACCAAAAAAAAAATCAGCCACTTGTTCTTAGAAGAGCCATAATAAATTGAACAAAGTTCATGTGAGTGTTATTAAAGTGGGACAGGTGATTTTAGGTTAAACATGGCTGTATCCAACAGCTAGTTATTTCCTGACAAAAACTGCATTACAGCGACAAAGGAATATTCCAAACAAGTTTATTGATAATAACTATTAAGAGTAGGAGACAAGAACATTTCCAAGGTGCTTGTTTTTATGTGTGTATATAATTTATGTATTTTTAATTTAGTTTTATTTCTGTAATTTTTGTATTTATTTTCTCTCATTTTTCATATTGTATGACAGTGTGGGCTCAAGCATCACCATCTACAATCAAACATCTTACATCCTTATACAATCAGGCAGTGAAAATAATGGACAAAAAGCCTGTCCGGTGGGATCATTGTCACACGTAGACACAATCTATTTAGTTTTGAGAGCGTTACTCATTTGTGTTTTCTTAAATTACTTTTTAAATGTGTTAACAATTTAGCCCCAGAGCCTTTTTCAAGATATATCCAAAGACAAGGCAGTAAAAGAGTTACTCGGAGCATGGTGAATGGCAACTGTAAAACAACACATCGTAGAACTACATTTGGACAATCAAGCTTTCTCCATAAAGGGCTGCCAACTGTAGAACACATTACCAACTGAAATCTAATTAATTCCAGATATAAAGTCTTTTACAACAAAGGTTAAGTTCTGGCTAAAAGCAAACCAGAGCTGAATCCATTTTTAGCAAATTGTACTGTAAATTACCAAGTTGTATTAGTGTTTGTGTTAGTGTATTGTGGTAGGCTATGTAAGATTGTATTGTATGATTTGTATTTTATTGTATTTCCATTATAGAAAGCTGTGTATTTTAATTACACTGTACATGTAAAAGCCCAACTAGGGGCAAGAGTTGAAAATTAGCTATAAACTCTCTGTGCAGCACATCAGTTTCATGTCCTGTCTTGGAACTATGTTAAATTGCATCGTCCCCATCAAATAAAAATAAAAATAAAATTTGATTGTGATCTTGCTCGACTTGAGGCAGAACAATTTGTGATTTTTGATGTACATGTTTATAGATGGCATTTACATTTACCAAACTAGTATAGCCTTGCATGTTCAGTGGGTACTACGGTCTGTCATCATGGCACTATGGGCTGGCTGTGTTCTGCTGCCAACTTCTTCCTTTTTTGTTATTGTTTTTTTCCTCCTGGGGTTGGGGGTGAGGTCCTTTGTATAAGCCTGTGGCTTCTTGACCTCTCCTGACACATTTCTTGTTTTTTTTCATTGACTAGATTTTGTGCAGTTTTATATATGTGAAAATAAAAAAATAAAAAAATAGTATTGTCCCTGCCATCAAAAGCACGTCCCAGGTTCAAACTGGGCTCAGCTTGTTTGGACTCAGTACCTGGACATGTAACGTTAAAGACAGCGTGATTTAATCTAAATCCATAAATTAATATCTGACATAGCTTTCCGATTCTTATACTGATCAGTGTCAAAAAGCCCAGAGAGAGACAACCACTGTGCTGGTCGTAAACCAACCAGAACCAGAGAGGCTGAAGGTGTCAGTAGCCACAGTGTGCAGCTCTAGCTGGCTAATGTTAACACCTGATACAGCTCACTGCGGGTCCAACATAATGCATCTTATAGTAACAGCTTTATTGTGATAGTTAGTCTGGTAAACACTGTCTGCATGTCTATGTCTGTGACATGAATCTATCATCTAACGTTAGTGAACCTTCACTAAGACTGAGTGACTGTGTATCATGAAGGAGACTCACCTTGACGTATGGGCTGACCTCTCCGTGTCCGGCCGGCTCCAAGGCTCCGTGCAGCTCCGTCACAGCGGGAGCACCGGCGGCACCGCTGGGCTTCGACTGGGAGACGAAGCGGGCCGGTGGTTTAGAGAGTAACCGGGGCAAAGCGGGCCCGAACCGCGACAGTCGGGTCAACATTTCACCTGTTTGTGAATGATATTGTTGACCCGGAACCGGAAACAGAAGCTTCTTCTTCTTCTTCTTCTTCTTCTTCTTCGTCGTCGTCTTCTTCTTTGGTGTTTATTTATTGGCGGTTGGCAAACCAGCTTAAAGGTGCATTACCGCCACCTACTGGACTGGAGTGTGGAGCAGTAGATTAACAGGTGATAAATAAATAAATAAATAAATCGAACTAAAATTAAATTAATAATAATAATAATAATAATAATATTAATCATAATCATAATAATTAAATTTTCTCCATTATTCCTGTTGCCCTTAAAGGGACTGTTTGTAAGAATCGGAAATGCTTGTTAACAGCGACACCTGTGGCCGTTAAGTCAACGAAAGTCAGCGTCGGGCTCGCGCTTGCTCGCTCTAAATAGATATGAACGAGCATCGCTCAAAACAGTGAGGCGACACACATCAGCTAAAACTACAATATCACTCTATATTTCACCTGCTTGGCAGTAATGTTAGCTGACCATACGAAGTTCTCTCCATGAATCAATGCTGATCCTGGTTTTGGCTTTCCTGCTTCAGCCTCCCGACCGCGGCCGGAGGGAACAGGGGAGACACCGGCACCCGGTCGGAGACGATAACGTTTCTCGCTGCGGAGCCCCGTCGCTTCACAAGACACGGGAAACCTCTGTTGGTCTGGAGGAGCTGCAGCAGTTATTTCTGCACAAACGTCCACTGTACATTTACTAGATATTCTCAGAGCTACGAAGTCCTCTGCAGTGTGGAGTGTGCGCGCATGAACGTGAGGTGGAGCGAGCTGAGTGAAGGCAAGCAGGCAGAGGAGCAGAGTACAGCAGAGACTCCGGCCCTGGAGACCAAAGCTATGGTCTCCCCAGCGTCCTCCGACCGCGGCCAACACTGTTTAACAGACGGGATTCACTAGATTCACTAGCTCGCATATGCGAGAGCGCATGCGACACCGACCCGGGTGATTTATACCTGTAAGAAGTTACAAACAGTCCCTTTAAGTAATTGAAACAGAGGCTTAACTTACATTAGCAAACATTAGCCACCATAAGCTATTGGTCATACCAGACCAAGTAAGACTGTAGCAGCAAAACACCTGCGTGAACTGAACTGCTTTATTGCTGATGGATTCAACTGTTTTTGCAGTATTTCTTCTTCCACATTTTATAGTCTCACTTGAAGTCTTGTCATCAAACCAGTGACTCGAATCAACTCGAGTCCAAGTCATAACAAGTCCACATCTTGGATTATTAGCAACACACGTATCATACTCCAAATTGTAGACTTTTGTCCACCTTTCATAACATTTTTCAGTCAATTCAAAAACACAATCATCCTTCACCCGATCAGTTGCATTGATTATTTATTTGTGTCCGATATACAATCAGTAACTGTGTTGTATGATTAAAAAGTTTAACATTTGTGCACATATATAATTTAATGAGATAAACAAATCTTTTTATTTTATTATTATTCTTTTTTTTTTACAAATGCACATTTTGCTAGCTCAGAGTCAAGCCAGTCCAGCTACTTCAGTTCATTTTGAATATGCTTTTAATACTGATATACAAAAGGAGGCAAAACCAAATGTAAGAGTAATAACCACAATAATCACAAGGGTCTTTCTAAAGACATGGGAATTACTTCAGTTTCTGCTTAAAACAGAAGCTCTCGTCAAAGTGGGGTTTCCCTATTGGAGTCGGAGCCATCACACTTCCTGTTCAGCCTTCTGCATTACAGACTGAGAATACATAATATAGGCCACTCAAAACCATGGATACAGTCTTAAAAGGTAAACAATGCTGAGAAAAACAAACAAACAAACAAACTTGACAATTTGAAGCACCTTCCCTGACTTTGCTCTGGTGCCCCCATATCCCCAAATTTTCCTACACAACTGAACTGTGTTGAGGTCCAAAACGTCAACAATGAGCTGGGAGAACACTTGGGGCACGATTACAAAATCAGGAGGTGCATGTCTTAGGATTTATTAAGATATAACTCTGTGTTTGAATGATATTCCATTCTCTCTGCGATGCTACAGCCATGCACAGCGCTTCACCTACATAAACTGAATCCATATCACATTGCACATCAAATAAGGCTGAGCCTTGTCGACACTTTTCATATCTTGAAAAACAAACGGATGAATATAAACGTAAACAAATATTTCGGTTCCAAATGAGCATACTGTTGCTGATGGCTTTCTTGTGTGAATTTGAAGTATAATTTTTTAACACTTGAGGATAGCTCTTCAGCCCTTTCAATTACACAAATGAAAAATAACGTCATTGTTTTAATTACCTTTGATCCATTTTTGGGCCAAATGGAAACACAGGATCAACCCTTTGGATGCATGATGTCCACTACAGTTGCAAGTTAAATCACATCTTGATGAAAGTCTGCCTTACATCTCATTTAATTGAAAAAGTTTTTTTTTGTTTTTGCATGTCTGCTTTGTTTGGAAGATACTCCTGGCGCTCAGAGCATCCCCACTTCCTTTGGCCAGTTTCACTTTATTATGTAAGACATTACAGACATTTTGAAATATGGAAGCGCAAAAAAAAAAAAAGGTGCGAAATTCAGAGCATATCTATTGCCTCCGCACGGCTCTCAACATGGCGACGGCTCGCAGCTAACGGTGCTAACAGCTCTAACTGTACAAACAACGGCAACATTGCTGACAGAGCTAACAGAGTTAACCTGAGAGGGAAACTGGAGGGTGGGCGATACGCTTCCGCGACAACGACATCTGTCGGGAAGGTGTTATCAGCTGTAACCGCCGTATGAGAGCAGTGCAGAGCGGCGGTCGTGAGCTACTCAGTGGGGCACGCTCACATGCACGAACATGAAAGATAAAAGGCGAGCGCGGCCAGGCCGGCTATGTCAACAAAGCACAGAGAAGCTCTGATTAAAACACACACAGAGGGAGAGCGACTTCATTCTCTGCTCAGGTAGACGTTACTCCTCTATATCTTTACATAGCAAATAGATGTTTGCTTTTATATTAATGCTCTGAATACCACATAGGGAACCTTTAAAGTTGGGAATGACAAGAATTCAAACATTGTAGGTCCAAATTCAGATACTAAGTCAAAATTTTGTCATAATTTAGAATTTAATGTCATCATTTTGACTTAGTATGTCATGATTTAGAATCTCCCAATTTTGACTTAAATCAAAGACAATTAAAAAAATGTTTTAGACTTGTATATCATAATTTCAACTCATTAGCTGCAATGTTTTTACTTTGAAATAAAATAAAAACAGACATATCAACCTTTTCTCTTTTGCTGGCAGAAAATCATTGACTTCCCAAAAAACATCAATGAGACAATAAGATAAGACTCATGTAGTTATATATAGAATTTGGTTAGATGCTGTGCTATATCTTAAATGGTTAAAAATTGCTTAAAATTGCTTTTCCTCTGCAGTGAAGACCATGCATGCAATCACCGATACAATCCAGTCGCACCCCTCTTAAAACCCATCAGAGGTCAGTCACAGCTCGCCAGCCAGAGCCAAGCCAATGTCCGTCATTGATCATCATCATCACCATTTAATTCAAATATCACTCAGCCCTGTAACTGGCTTTTAAATGAGCCCGTATGATGACACTATGTAGAAAAAAAATTAAGAGCACAAAAGAAAATATAAATCAAGGCTACTGAGTCAAACAAGTGAGGCACTTCTCTGCCAAAAGGTTGCACATGGGCTAATCTTCTTTTTTTTGCCCTTGATCATGTCAAGTGGCATCACATCATATTCCACTTTAAGAATAAATGGTAAATATATTAATTATACAGCCTGGACTGAGATAATACCTTCTCATCAGCAACCACACAAAGCAAGTATAAAGACCGTCAATATGCGATACCTTCAATTGTGCATTAAATTAGCGTCATTTAGACAAACATTTCCATGAAATCATAACAGACAAAAAGACAGTCTTTGGGAAACAGCAATAACCAAAGTGCTAAAATGATACACCTCTGAATAATGACCCACCAAAGCATTAAATAACGTACAGTACTTACTTTACTACTGTTGTAGTTTGAATGTATGAGTCCAGCACATACAGCATATCAACAGAATGGTATTTGTACAATGGAGATCAACAACAAACTGATCTCTACAGTACTGCTTCCACATAGTGTAACATGGTTAGATCCATTATTTCATGAATAACTTAAACATAAATAGCCTCATCTGTTCCTCAGGTGTCAGACTTCAGAAAACAGTTATTAGTTTTAGTCCTCAGTTGTGATTGGTTGAGTCCCATTCAAAACAAACGTGCAAAAAACAAAACAAAAAAACCCAACCTATGACTGTAGAAGAATTCTTTAGCTCAAATTAAAACCGCCCGTGTGAACATATCACCGATACTCATTGCACTAACCCAAGATCTCTGATGTTGCGAGTTTGAATATAGCTTATAACCTCTGTCACACATGTCCCCTTGATCTCACCTTACTTATACTGCACTTGGGGGAAAATAAAAATCATCTAACCACTTTTTTTTTTTTACAGAAGCAGTAAGCAATTTAAGCATTCAAGCAATATTAAACCTTTAGAAAGTTTCGTTCGCAACAAGATGACAAGGTAAAGAGGACACATTGATTCATTCTGGCTCATCTACAGCATAAAACATAAATGAAATGTATGGGCCACTACAACATTATTCTGTTTTGACCCATAAATCTGGGTATGCTACTATGCCACCAAGTCCAGATTGCAATAGCACTTTGGGAGAGTAAAAGGAAAAATCCAACTGGCACAAAACAGCTTTAGGCAATGTATCCTGAATTTGTGATGTAATATTGCACTTTCGTAACATTGGGGGACATGTGAGTGACATTTAAAAAGGAGGACTAAAATGGAAGCAGCAGAGGCAGCAGTCTCTTTTTAGTCACCTACTTGGGTCAAACTCCAGAACAACACTGAATCCTCCATTTCCCATAATGCAATTCCATAGAATCTTTTCGCTAGACCCTCCCTGCCTGCTAAATGCCCAAACTCTGCACCCCCAGGTTGTAATGAGGGCTTTCTCTTATAAATTTGTAGTCTCCGTACCCAAACTGAGATAACCCCGATGGCATCACTCTGACATCATCAGAGTTATCTTCTCAAGGTGTGTTCAGACAGAAAGTGAAGCAATTTCTCGTCTCTCTATGTTTATGAAGTAGAGTCATAAGCCCCGGGATAAGCAAGAACCTTTCACTCAAGATGAAACAATGCCTTTGCGTCGATTCATGCCGCTACAGGGTGAGTAGGACTTCCTGTGTAAAAATCAGTGGATTTCCCCTTTAAATATTTGGTATTTTTCTTAAGTGGGCATCATGTCAATTTTAGTTCCTCCTTCTGCCAGAGGTCTCATCCCTTCTTTCCTGTTAAGGTTTTAAACAGTAAAACATCGCATGGGTCAGAAAACTGCAGCTATACTTCTCTCCATGGGTTGAATTGTTCAAGTGTTAAGTACTTTTAGCCACATTGCAATCAGTGACATCACAGCAGAGGTTTTATATTGCTGTCAAAGGCTAAATACCCCTCTTGACATCACTAATTGGGGCATCGCTCACCTTAGGGGAAAGTAACCCGTTGTTCAGTAGCGTGTTACATCTTCAAAAGGTGTTTATGGTACTGAGAGCATCTTAGCAGCAGGTTTTTTTTTACCCTATGTCAATGTCTTTACCCTTTAAGGTTAATGGTGACAGGCTAGGTCAGGAAGGTTAGGTAAGTACAGTACTGTATGTGTGCTGGCCTTGTCTTGATTCCAAGTGTCTGGATTTCCCCTTATGTTTAGAACTAATGGAACTTGAGGGCTTTAGTTAAGACACTTGTGTGGCTTATTGGACATAACAGGAGCTTGTAAACAAAGTTCATAAAAGGGCAACACAGGCTAAATGCACCAAGTGGCGAAACTTTTGTCGGCAAACCAGCCAAACTGTCGGGCCGTCAAACGCCACAATCACAGGGTTTTAACATTTCATGCATCAGCCGACTGTGAGATACGATGAGAAATTAAGCTCTCTCATCCCCTCTTCCAGGACAGACAACAAAATGGCTAAACTTGAAAGGTTGATGAAAACAATAAATATTACTATGATTACAGACATAAGGAATATATGTATGTATTCAAGCGTACACAGAATAAGATCATCAACAGCCCAATTCAATGTGGAAGGCTGTCTAAAAAATTCTATGTGCCATTCTCCATTCTCCGATGGGCCACAAACAGTCCACTGAGGAGTTCATTGAGGATGGGAAGCCAACGATGCATGACGGAATCAGGAAGTGGGAGAGAGGAAAACTTGAGCTGTCGGGGAGGGAATGGTGGTTGCGAGGTTATAGGTTGAGTTCGGAGAAGATGACTGAGGCGACGCTAAAGGGCTGTAAATGGGCCTGGTAGAGATGGTTGGAGAGGGGGAGGGTTGACCGGCGGTAGCTGTTGTTGGGGAGTCCGAGCTAACCTCATCCCCTTCTTCTGAGTCCCACACTTCACTCTGCAAGTAGTCTGCAAATAAGGCCTTGGCTCGCTGCAGCACCCTGCTCAGGTTGTGGCGCCGCACAAGGCGATCAAAGTGCATGGCCAGCTCATTGTAATCCAAGCTGTTCTTGATGATGTGGTCTCGGTGCTCCAGCAGGATGGACAGGCACAGGAACAGCATGAACGGATTGCCTTTGCCGAACTCTTGAGGAGGCGGCAGGGAACATGGTTTGATGCTGGTGGTCTCAGCTTTCGAGGAACTGGGCGTGTTAGCTGTGGTGCTGGGGGATTTGTTGCCAGGTGAAGGGAGATTGTTGGAGGACGACCTGCTGCCGGACAGCGCGGGGCCTCTCCCGAAGGACAAAATGGGTGAAGAGAGTAGGGATCGATGCTGCGTGTGGTTTGGAGACGCGACAGCCGTTTTTACAGTTGGGGTCGTGGGCGAGTTAATCCCTGTACTGCCGAGCACATGGGTCAATACTTTTGGGACAGTTCTCGGTAAGGCCTCACTTCCACTGGTTGTGGATGGGGATGTGGATTTTGGAGGAGAATCTGGAGAAGCACCTGGCCAGCTGGAGGGTGAAGCTGAAGATGTGGGAGAGACAGAGGGGGCAGTTTTCCAGATTGGTAGGCCACTAGGAAAGAGAGGAGGTGATGACATTGGAGAGAAACCATTGTCGCAGTTTTTTATGAGAGGTGCTCTCTCCCCTGGGTCATCCTCACTGTCAACAGTGGATTGGCGCCTTGAGATGCTTGTTACCGACTTTGAAGACACCAAACCCTGTGGCTGCTCAGCATCCTCCATATGAAAGCTATCTTCATTTCGGGCAGTATAGTACTTAAACTCCCCGAAACTAGTTTGCCTCTCAAAAGGAGGAGCCTGCAAATCTGCCTTCTCCATGGTCACTTGAGTAATATCATATTCACCGCCCTCACTTCCCTTTCTAGTGCCTGCGTTCCTCCTGTCTTTTTCTTCTATGAAAGCATTCCTGCTCACATCCGATTCTTCTCTTGAAGGCCTCAGCATATGTCGTCTACGCTGCTTCCCTTTTTGTTCCTTATCGTCTCCGAGGCAATTCTCGACCGTCTTGTCCTCGTCTCTGCAGGACATTGTTTCATCGGTTTCCGCCGGCGGTCCCAGAAGCTCCACTTCGGTTTCAGGAGGATCCGGGGGCAGAGAGCTCCACGTCACCTCGAGCATCCTCAGAGCATCGTCGAACGCAAACTCTCGCTTGAGCTCCAGAAGCAGCCAGCGGTAACAGAAGAAGAGGTCGTCGGCTCCTCGGGACACCAGGTAGGAGTAGAATTCGGGATCCGAGTACTGCAGAAGCAGCTTTAGATGCTGGAACTTAACGGACATTAGCTGTCCATCTGGCCGGAAGTTCCCCTCCAAGCGTTTCATGATGCCACAAAAGCAAATGAAGGCATGTGCCTCATTGTCCATTACTGCAAGTATAGGGGAGGCGATATCACTCATGCCTTGACAGTAGGATATCTGAAAAACAACACATCCACACAGTTACAGAAGTCTACAGTTTACAAAGACAAAGTAACAGAATGCTAAATCATGTAGACATACGCATACTTTTATGAATAAAAGAAGCTTGCAGATTTCAGAAAACTAAACTGTTCAGAAAACTAAACTACTGTTGGTTGTAGCGGGCTCAGTTTTAAAGCTAAAGTAAACTAGCTACACTAGCTTGTTGGGAAGGAGGCTAAATAACTCTCCAAACTTAATTTTGGCGAGGAAAAACTGGCATGGCCATTTTCAAAGGGATCCCTTGACCTCTGACCTCAAGATATGTGAATGAAAATGGGTACTATGGGTACCCACGAGTCTCCCCTTTACAGACATGCCCACTTTATGATAATCACATGCAGTTTTAGGGCAAGTCATAGTCAAGTCAGAACACTGACACACTGACAGCTGTTGTTGCCTGTTGGGCTGCAATTTGCCATGTTATGATTTGAGCATATTCTTTTATGCTAAATGCAGAACCTGTGAGGGTTTCTGGACAATATTTGTCATTGTTTTGTGTTGTTAATTGGTTTCCAATAATAAATATTGACATACATTTGCATAAAGCAGCATATTTGCCCACTCCCATGTTGATAAGAGTATTAAATACTTCCGATCTATCTCCCTTTAAAGGTACATTTTGAACAGATAAAAAATGTGCGATGATTAATTTGCGATTAATCTCTGTTAGCTATGAACAATCATGCGATTAATATCGATTAAATATTTTAATCCATTGACAGCCCTACTTCTTGTGCTTTAGAATGGGCGTACATTTAGAACCTTACCCATGATCATGAGCACCAACAAACCCCTAGTATGACCCAATTAGTTAACATACAGGTACTGTACAACGCAACTGTCAAACATGTAATAATGGATAGACTATAAACTATTGTTCCTGAACTCGTGAATTTCTGTTTTGATTTGGGAAACAAGGTAATCATGTCTTTCATAGAGAATAATGCCATTAATTCCTCGTTCTTGTCTTGTTTCTTTAGTGCTGCACCACTGCTGTTAATGACATTCAGTTGGCAACAATCACACTGATAATTGATGGGTGGGTTTTTGTTATGATAATATCAGATAATATTTCATAAGCTCTTTTTATTCTTATAATAATTTAATGTAAACTTTTGTATCTTTTATATACTTTTTTACAGAATTTCCACTGCATGGTATGGCTCGACTCGACTCACTTTTGGATTCAGGTACTTTTCTCGAGTTTGATTTCCACTGCAGAGAGTACCCCCTCAACGAAGGCGGGATTCTTAGCTGATCATCATAGCGGCGCCTTCTGAAACTGCTGTGATATCATCTTCAACTTGGAATCAACATCGGCAACCAAACAGAGGAACGTCTGAATAAAAAAACTGCGGTCGCTTGGCTATTCAAACATGGGGGGTTTGTGCAGAATGTCCCATGTCGTGGTTTTAACTCCACCTTTTAGTATCGGTTCAGCTCCCTTGGAACCTCGACCAAGGTGATACCCAAAAAAGTACCAGGTACTATCCACAACTTTTGCCAATGGAAAACAAAAAAAAAAACGGTTCCAAGTGAGTCGAGTCGAGCCATGCAGTGGAAATGCAGCACAAGTGTAACTTTGCCACTAGAAGTATAGGTCTGCCTTAATGCATAGAGGTCCAGCAGGTTCCTATGGTTAGCTGGAGGGAGGCCAGAAAAGGGACTATTCAGATCCTCTGCATTAGTTGGCGAAAGCCGGAGCCAAAGAACATTTGATATCACTTAAGACTTGTTTTTCACTTCGAACAAAGACATCCCATAGAGCCTTGTCACGTGTGCACTTTCTGACTATAAAAGAGTTGTCGGAGGCTAATCAATGTCTCATCTAACCTTTTATCTCTCCTCCCTCTTTTTTATTCACAAATAACAATGTACAAACCTATTGTTTAATCAACATTTCATATCTTCTGCTGCTCATTTCATTTTGAAGATCGAGCTACAGGCTGTCAACATCAATAAAGGTTCGATGAAAAACTGTAGTGTTTTAGTGAAAGTTTATTTTTATTTTTTTAGGCTTATTTTTAACTTCAGTTTCTTGTAAATTGTCGAAGGCTAAACCTCATTGTATTCATTAAGGCAGGGTAATGTATGTCCACAGGTTTTCAATATGTAGTAAATATCTGTATATGTATGAACTACAGTTCCCTCAATGTTTTGGGGGGATGAAACTAGGAAGTATAATGTTGCCATGGATTCAGTGAGTTACGCTATTGGCATATAGGCAACCTTTAAATGTATGCTGAATTAGCTTTTAGCAGTTCCTGTTTGCAGTGTACCCATGGATGTACAGACAACTATCACTGGATTACTTTGATACTGAAGAAAAGTTAAAAACCTGATGATTCTGCAGTTATAAAGAACCTCTCTTTTCTATGATTTCGAATCAGATTTATGGACGTTTATTCGTGACAAACGTCGGTTATCCTTGGAAAGTGTAAGTCACACTGATTCCGAAAATATGCGTATCATGGCTGTGTGTTCAGATTTGATAGAGTTAGGACTCAGAAATAGTGTGATTGGGGTTTTGAAGTAACTTAATATGCTCCATGAGCTCTGTGTCACATCCACTGCTGCAGCTCCAACTGCTGACCGTTGTTGATGAGCTGCCAAATTACAATAACTAACTTCCTGTTGTTTTTAGAACACCTGTATGCATACCTCTAACTCTCCCGCTCCCCCCCTCGTGAGATGCCTCACCCCCACCCCAACGCAGGTACAAGCCAACTGATCGAACATCTCTACACACCTGTGGATGTGTGATGGCAAATGTGGTGAGCAGGTCTGTGAGGGCAGTCAAATGTGGACTGTCTTCTGATCCTGCGTAGTATGGATGAGCCCGGTCTGTCCTCAGGACGTCTTTAAGAACATTCCCACGGATAAATTCAAGGTCTTCGTGGCTGACCCGGGCTGTCCACTCTCCCTTCAGCTGGTCATACTCCCTTGTCTTCCTCTTCATGTAGTCCATTCTTTCCTGTCCACTTAGTCCATCAGGGTAGACGTTCAGGAGGTACCGCCAAACAACCTAACACAACAGCAGACAATGCAGCAGTTAAGCCTTAGTTGATAAAATACAAATTCTATAATTTTATATATGTATGTATGATTTTTTTTTAAATATATTTTTTTATTTGGGACTCTGCAGAACATGGGATTAGTACTATGTAATGCTGATAAAAACACAGGTACTCCACCTTGCGCAGTGAAGGCTCCACACCACCATGGTAGATGCGCAGTCGGAGTTCCTCAGGTCGTGAGAACTGGCCCTGTCCGTTGAGGTAACTGTGAAACTCAGCGTCGCTCAGCGGAGGCTTGAAAGGCTTGATCTCTTCCCCGTAAGACCAGCTGAAGGCTTGCTGGACTTTGGTCAGAGTGCGGCCCACCTGAACACAAGTGAAACAAGCGTGTAAGCAAAGACCCTGACTCGTAGAAGGTAGGAGGTAAAAGAGACGGTATAAGGAAGGTTAATGAAGGTGAAGGAACCTGGGACAGTAGAGACTGGGTGAAGGGAAGAGCTGCAGATGCCAAAGACCTGGTCTTCTCTGCGAGAAGCTGCTCAGAGCCAATCACGTCTTTGGGGCTTATGATGTCCCAGTCCTCCATGACAGGACCTGCAGTTGAACAAAAAGTAGAAGACTTAACAATCCAACTATTTTAGGTCTACCTCTATTTTATAGTCCTTACTTAAACTAGAGGTTCACAATTTTTCATAATGCACTTTTAATGTAAGCGATGGAGGACAAAATCCATGGTCCTTGTTCTGTGCAAAAATGTATTCCAAAGTTTATCTGTATATTATATGAGGCGTCAGCAGTCTGAGTTAGACAAATCATGTGACTATCTTCCAAAGTTTTTTTTAGTGAGAAATCCCCCCCTTTGTGTTTCCCGGTCTGTATTTCCTGGCTAAGCTGAGTAGAAGGACAGTGACACAAAGAGGGAATTTCGAGAAAGCTCTGTGACTTTGGAAGATATCCACTTGATCGGATTAACTCAGACTGCGGAAACCTAATATTACCTTCTGATAAACTTTGGGATGTATTTTTGTGTGGATTTTGTCCTCCATCACTTACACTGGAAGTGGATTAAGAGGGAACCTTTTAATGGCCAGTATGAACATGAGGAATTATTACGGCAAACAAAAACTGTTTCAATGTTCATATTGGCACCCGACTATTGTTTTAAGACATACTTGGAAAAATTGTGAACCTATCCTTTAATACATGTAAAGGTCTATTGTCATTCTCTCCAAATATCCATGGGAATATACAGAAGTTATATCCTTAGATGCAGAGAAAGCCTATGATAGTGTCAAACTAAATTATGTTTTTGTGTTTATAATCTGACACTGACAATTCAGTGGTTCCTTCCTCTCCTAAAACACTTTCAACAACACTTAATGCTCTTAAACTACAGTCTCGACTATGTCTTAAAATGTGTACCTTTTGAGGAACATGTCTTTCACTCATATATGAAAGTCTTTTACAGTTTAGGTTCATACAAGGGGTGCATGTCACAAAAGCAAAATTGTCTGCAGATGCCACATTTAACTCGACACTTTAAGGACACACTGGTGTTCTTACTGTCTTCTGAAGGTTTTACGTCCATCTTGAGCTGCAGATAGGGTTTGGCTGCACTGACAAATGCAACATCCAAATCCCAGTCTGCCAGAAGAGACATATACATTTCAGCACCGCTCCGGTCTCGAGACAGGTAACTGATCCCGAAATTCCGCTTCCTAGTTTGAAAGACAAACAGGAAGAAAATGCTGACACACATAATGTGTCTATGCTACGGTTTAGCTAGCCAGGGTGAGGACTCTTACCCGTTCAAATCAAAGGCTCTGATAAGTATGTGCTGCAGGACCTCCAGTGATGTTATCTGAGGATCAACAGCAAAGGAGCGGAACTCCACTGGAAGCACCCCGTCACATTTCTGAAAAGCATAGCATAAAAAGCAATATGATACTGTGGGGGAAACCTGGAGGGACGGGGTAACAAAATATACTATTTCAGCAGTTAGTAGACAAGAATTGATGTGCTGCACTGGACAACAGTAAGTAAGTATATGCCTTTGTCGTGTTCAAATGCACTACATAATCAATACATGCTGACTGTTTATAGTAGGGCTGGGGGATGTGATTGAAATAATTATTATGATATTTAAAAAATATATTTTCTGATATCAATATATGGCAAATGTATTTAAAATAACAGAACTGATGTTCAGAGAAATGAACTGTGTTCTACTGTCATGAGGTACATTTTAGATTATGTGTAAGACAAATACTTAAATAACAAATTTTGTTAGTTTTTATTTAGTCGCTTGCTCGTAATTGTTGATTTGGACCACAGAAATTAGGGATGTATCGGGCCGATACTGCCTGAAATAGCTGGATCGGATATCAGTGACAATGGGGCCGATCTATTAAATTAAATTTTGTGTTTATACACATTATATACTATAATTGTAATTCCTGTTTAAGTTTTGGCCAATTTGTTGCTGCATTAAAAAGGTTTACACTTGAATTGTAATTCCTATTAATTGTTGCTGGTGTAAAAGTTATTATTCTAATAATAAATAACAATTAATTACATTTATATATATGTATTTATTGGTCACATTTTGTTTTACAAAGTTTGTTTAAGTCAAGCCTGATGTTGCCTTACACATAAAAGAATGATTCCAGTCACTTCCACGCAGTGAGGCATACAGCTTATTAATTAAACACTGGTATCGGATCGGTACTCGGTATTGGCCGATACCCAAAGCCCAGGTATCGCTATCGGCATCGAGACTGAAAAAGTCAGATCGGTGCATCCCTAACAGAAATGTGTAGATGATAAAATGATGTGTTTATATTATCACATTATAATTCT
>CAKAKR010058327.1:81479-99040 GCA_916700685.1 Adelosebastes latens
TGAATTGGTATTGTGATTAAGTTATATTATAAGTAATGAATTGGTATTCTGGATTGATAACAAATTTATATTTTGATAAGGATAATTATATCAGTAATGAATTTATATTTCTGTATGACACAGATTAAAGGTAATAATTATAGTTAGAATAATTATAAATAATAATAACTATAGTTAGACAAATTTTAGGAAAATGTAATTAGAGTATATGTATGGCTCAATAAGGAAGCTGGTTAATTATTAATAATTAACTTATGGAGAAGGGGTCGGATTAAATAAGTTTATATATATATTTATATTATTATATATATTTTTTACTGTGTTTTTCTTCCTATGGGAACTTAAAGGGGAACTACTCTCATTTTTAAAATTCATACATGTTATTCCTATGCTCTAAGACAGTCCAAAAACATTAGTAAACGTGAACCATTCTCTCTCAAATCCAAAAACTAGAGTGTTAAAACTCAGATTTGTGATGTCACCGAGTATAAAGTGTGGTCTATGGAGCAGCTCCAGACTTTATACCCTATGACATCACAAGTTTGAGACTTACTTCTCTGGTGTCTGGCTTTGACAGAAAGTAGCTCATGTTCACAAATAGTGATTGAACTTTCCTCGGCCGTGGAGTTTTTACTTTTCTACTTCTGTTTCTACCTGACACGAGGAACAACGTAACTTATTTACCTGCTAGTCTATACTTTTGTGAATCCAGTTTTCTTGTACTAGTTAGTTTTTACAATAAATTTGCTCTAACTATTTATTTTCTTCTTTGCAATCACTAACAATTGAATTAGTGGTCCAATACTGTTTTGTCTTGTAGCGAAACTTCAAATCAACAACCTTTATTGGAAGTGTGTTTAGCTTTGCAACTAGTAAGGCCATCATGGGTAGAATAAAACCTCACCACAAAGGGGTTTGATCTGCTAATATTTGTTCATATCTGGTGTTTTGGATTTAAATTAATTCTACAATTACTCGTGATGTCATGATGTAATTCTTATAGTAGTTAGTTGTTTTGGAGCTTTTGATCGTACCACACGGTCCGGTATGTTTTCTTTTATCATACATTTCCATATGTTGTAGTTAAATCTCAACACTTGTAGTGTATTCACAGTATATTCAAAAGGTTTCCTTACGTGCTTCTCCGGTGAAGCAGCTCTCAGTCGCATTATTACACTGGACGTCGCTTCCGAAAAGACACGTCCCAAATATACCAACAGGGCAGCGACGACAGGTCAGGCATTGTGCTGTTCAGGGAAAAGAAAGAAGAAAAATATGTGATAATCTGATTCACAGCACAGTAACTCACTCAGCAACATAATTTGGAGGTTGTCTTATCTCATCTCAGACTTCAACAGTATGAGGAAATCCCTGTTGGTTTCTGGCACCAGCACCTCTAAAGCTCATGAATTACATGTTGTATCTGGTTTTATCAATGCGCATACTAAAGCTGAAGTGTGAAGTTGTAGTTTTACGGGAGCTGGTAGTTGGATTGTGTTACCTTCGGACAGAGCCAGGCTAGCTGCTTCCCCCCGTTTCCAGTCTTTGTGCTAAGCTAAGCTAACCGTTTCCTGGCAAAGAAAGTGACTAAGCGCGTTTCCCCGAACTTCAAACCAGGTACAACCTCCTGATCAACTCCTACTCCTCAGACTTATTGTTTTACTTCTTTTAATTTCCACATAGTGTTTGCATTGTATTTTAGGCTTTATTTCTGTCTCATTCATATTCAGGAAGCTCTCCAAATGCTTTATTTTTCCTTTTAATATATTATACTGATACTGATTATGATAAAACATAAACAGGAATACCCTGTTAGATCTGTGGCAATTAGTGCTGTACCAGACCCGCGTACCAGACTGAATGTCATTAAGCTGTGCAGTGAAATCCCCTGAGACTTAATCATGAACGGCAATTAATATAACTCATCTTTATCTGTGTTTGTCCCGAGTAATGAGCCACAGTAAAATCCATTTCTTATGATACATTTGTCATCCAATTATAGTAGATGGTGCTTAACAAAGACATACTTAATGAAAAAAGAATGTTTAAATATGAAAAAATGACAGAAAAGATATTTATATTCCACAATAATAATAATTATAGCGAATAAAGACATAGTTTTGCTCATAAATCCTCCATTTGCTTCAGTGTAGCTCTACTGATGCTATCATGTTTACCTCGATGCATTAGACGTTATTCTCAACTTACCTGCTGCGATGAAGGCAGTCAGGACGGTCACTGCTTTCCAAAAGTTATTCATCTTTCTCGAGGGTTTATGTTGTCAACGGATTCCTTCCTAAATACAATGTACTTGATGTTCTAAATACCTTCTTCAGTCAGCTGAGCTTTGAGAAAGTAATGACAAGTTTTCAGGTAGCACTCACTGAAGGTGAGCAAGATAATGTGCAAGAATGAGGTTCATCAGGTTTTTATGTTCCAGCAGCAGCATGAAGAGGAAGTCTTCAGTCATTACAGGAAAAAACTCAGACATTCACAGCCTGGAGGAAACTCACAGTCATGAAGTTTGATCACGAACAACTTTTATTATTTACTTTCATAATAAACATGCGGTAAAGGGTTTCATGCAGTTTAAATATTCCTTTGTGGTTGTTAAAGAAGCTTTTTTTTCAAATTTTCATGAGACTCTGACATGGACTACACAGTGTTATGAGCTTTTATATTGTGTCCCTCAAAACCCCAGATTTACAAGCGTAGAGGCTACAACAATGTGAGTATGACAATATAGGAGTGTATGTTCTAGGTTAATCAATTTTGGCAACTATTCTATGCTGTTTACGTACAAAGACAACACCCAGTAATTAATAGGATCTATTTTTGTTTCTTTTAAAGGCTCCAGGTGCTCCAAACGGCCACTAGGGCGGCGCCCAAAGCAGCAGTGAGAGGGAGCTGGACGGACGTGGCTCCATTACAGCAGTCAGTGCTGCAGCAGGTCTTGGTGACGGTGTAGCCGGCAGTCAGGAGGGCCCCGGATTCGGTTTTGTTGCAGAGAGACAAGGCCATGCAGCCTCGAGTCTGCAGGGTCATAAATCTACTGATGTTGAAGGCTGAAGGAGGACAAGGAGATCAGAGTTAAACTTTTGCATAGGAAATAAAAAAGTATACGTCACTTTGTGTCATTGTAATCCTGTAAAGTCCTGCATTCAAAAGTTTCAAGTAAAAATGCAGTATTAGTCACTTTCCACTACTACCATGTGAATATCTATGTGTCCTAGTCTAACCCCAGTTGGCCTGACACTAACTTTTCGTCTGTGTGTGTGTGTGGCATTAGAGGGTTTATACTGTTTGTTTTGGGCATGGCAGGTATTGTGATGAACATGTCATAGAAACAGCAACAATGGCTGACAGTACAGAATGTTTTAAGGACTGACTCACAGACTGGCTTTACTGAACCTGTTAGATTAAGGTTAAAGAGGTAAGACCAGGTTACATTTTCACATCCTCGCCATTGTCCTCTAAAGCCGCCCACAAATGATCAGCGGTACAACCGCTCTGCGCTGGCTGTGGCATTATTTTCCTACGTGGAGTGCACCGCTCGAAATTGCCACCGCGATCAAAATGACTTCAACTTTGACCTTTCAAAGCACAGCCAATGAAATAACAAATGTATGTGATGTAGCCACTTTTTGTTGACGTAGGCTATACTTGCGCTGCGCTTTACCTCTGCAAGTGTCCTTACTATGTTCTGCGGCCTAGTGGAGAGCAAGTTCTCATCATCTGAAGGCAGCTTAAGTACCAAGTAGTAAATTAGAGTCCAGTATTTCTAGGCATGTACTGCTGCTTAGCATGTTTTAGCTCATTTAATACAAATCAGCGGCTACTTTGGCAGGCCCTCAAAACAAAGCTAGTTAGAGCGGAGCTGGAGCGGAGTCCGAAGAGTTTGGTTCGGTTGACCAATCACAACAGAGTGGGCCAGCTGACCATTCAGAGCAGACTGGAGCTCAAACAGAGCGTTTCAGACCGAGGGTGAAAAAAAGCGCCGCTGCACAGCCGGTATGAGAAAAATAATGTGTTTGTTGAACATTAAAGCATGAAAACATCTTCTAGTAGAAAGCCAAAATACAAGTATGCACCTGAAAATAAGTATAATAGGTTCTCTTTAATCAAATATTGTATTTTATTTCATTCTGCCAACCATTTTCCAAAGAATTATCCAACTACGGGATAACCAGTAGGCCCACACTAAACTAGAAGCTTGAGATAGGTATTTTATCACATGACACATTTAATAATATTACAATATATTTATTTATCATTAATTTGAAAAGTCTTCCTGGTTGGTATATTCAAGTGTTTGTTCAGGGATTATGTCATCCAAATCAAGTGTTGTTTTCAAAACAGCACCATACCGCAGTCGTGAGTCACATGACACGTGATTAAAACATACTTCAAGTGGTTGTCAGAGCCTTCCACCCACACATAAAGTCATCAGTCCAAGAGAGTTAAATATATCAGATACAAGTTGTTGTTTTTTTACTTTTACTGTAGCAATGTATGTTATATAAAATGGTCTAAAACATGCAAAAACATTGGTATGGTTCTTTTTACAGGTCATGCGTCTGTCTATATAGAGCAGCGAATCATTGTTGGACTGCTCTTTCCGGCCACACCTCAGTCTGTACTGTCAGGACAGGTTTTTCATCTTCAGCGGTGTCTAATAGTTTGTTTTAGAAACGAGTTACACAATCAGCAGGGACACGCCCGTCTGTTGTCATGGACTAAAGAGGACAGCAGATGATCAGTGAGGCGTTCACTCACCCAGTTCTCCCAAATAGCAGTTGGGCTGAGAGGCGCTGCAGGTCATAGTAGAGCCGTACATACATTTACCTGCGAAGCCCACTTTGCAGGTGTTACAGGTCAGGGACTCACCTGTGATCCACAGAGAAAGAGACGAGGTCATGGAGAAGGGACTACTTTTTTAAAAATAAGTCAGATAGCCACTGATGAAACTCCAAACTGTGTCATGAAACCAACATTGCACAAATCATCAATGTCATGAAATCAGTGTTGAGATCATCTGCTTTATCGCCTCTCGTCATAATCAGAAATATCATTTAAACATGCTAGGGTGTTAATAATAATATAAATGTACTTTCAATAAGTTGTTCAATATGTTTATCGCTTTACAATATGTTCTATTTGTCACAGATAATTTAATCATAGACAGGTTTGCTCTTACAATTTTAATAAAGTTTGTCTGCTTGCAAATACTTTATTCAAACAATAAGAACTCCAGCAACATTTTGGAGCACTAATAACTATAATAACTATACTGTCTTCTGTCTATTGATTTTCTTCTCAAGCAAATATTATTTACAATATTTAACACTTACAAAAGCATACATGTAACCCCACCTATACCCACCCGATCCAAGCTCCTGGACATAAAACATCAACAAAAACGAAAGATAAAAGTAGGGAGGAAATGATGTAATTTGTATAACAAATTATGTAAAACGTTTTTGATAGAGCTGTTAGCAGTAGTCTAATTTTCTCAAGGTTGATACAGTTCAGTACTTCCTTGATGCAACTTTCAAATTTAGGGAGTCAAACGTATTTCCATTTCAGAATATCAAAGCGACTAACTTCAAAGTGGTTAAGGCCAAAACCTTTTGCAATATGACAGAGTTTATCATCATAAAGTGGAAAGGGATTAAAGAAAGGAAAGATTCTTGCGACTCCTATATTCATCTTTTATATGCTTCTGTTTATTGCCGTATGAGAATAACAGGAGTTTCCAGTTATCTGTGGCTTTGGATTGTAGGCCTCAGGGCCGTAGCCTGGATTTTATAAATACTGAGGTCATGAGTCAGCAGAAAACCAACCACCGAAGATAATTTTCGACCAGTCACCAACCAACAGTTTTCTGAGTATTTAAACAACAACAAGTCTTCAGATTAGAAAACAAAATACATTTTGGTTTGTCCATACCCTTTAGTACGACATAAGCCTTTTCTGATCAGCAGGTCTTTGTCACTTTGACGTAAACACAAGTTGTCTCTGCTGAAACGACTGATGCTGTTCTTCTTCTTGGGAGGACAGTCTGTTTCAAAGACTTGACTTGGTCTTGCAAAGTCAAGTCAACTTTACTTCATGAAAGTATACTTTGTATACTTTAACTTATAGTAACTAGCCAATGATTTATGTATTACATAAAGATACTTGCTCTTTTTGCTATTTGACTTGATGATTTGTGACGAGATTTAAAAAATGTATAAAATGTGTTGTTCCCGCATGCCTCTACGTTGAACGGATAATCCAAAAAACTTGATGTACTGAAGTAAATTCATCTCAAAACATCCTTTTACAAACTCTCACACACTTTAATAGGCTACTCTATCAAAAAGTAAGCACATCTACAAGCCAAGTATTCTTTTCTGTAGGCATATAAGGCAAGAATACTTAATTGTACTTTTCTTAAGTAAATTTTGATCAAAGATAAAGTACAAGTAGGCCTATAAACCAAGTATACTTAGACTTTTCTGTATGCTAGTCAGTATAAACCAAGTATACTTAGACTTTTCTGTATACTTGTCAGAATGACCAAAGTATACTTAAGTATACTTTTGATATCTCTGATAAAAAGTAAACTGAAAGTATACTCCCTTATTTTAAGTTCAAAAGAAGTATACTAATAGCACACTTGAATAAACTTAATTTTGGTAAGGCTATACACTATTAGGTATTCATTGTATTCTTTCTGGTGGATAAACAAAATCCTTTTAATTTAATTTCTTTACTTTGCCTACAAACTTTAAATTTGAACATATTAACATATTTAGTTTATAAACATATCAGAATCACTCTTAAAAATATGGAGCTTTGGGAGCTTTGGGTGTAAGCTGATAAAAGTCTTTGTGATTCTGTCTCGTCCTTGTTAGTAAAACTCATATTTGTCAGAAACTGGATCTATAATTGGATCTAAATAGAAAGAAAAATGTAGAATTAAACAGTTTCATATAAAATTAGGTGTCAGGTTCTCAGTAAGGAAAGAGTCAACAAATTGAAACGGCATCATTAACGTCTGATTGTACAACATTTTGGGAGGAAATCCTTAAATTGGTAAGTCATTTTGTCAGCATTTTGATCATTTCAGTGACATATAAATGTCTGTAACAAAATTTTATTTTAACAAGTTGTCACCTCTGATCTTATACTTTTGTATTCTTTTAAAAGACTGCTTTAGTTATCGTGCTAATGTAGAAGATTTTAGAAATAAAGTTCCTCTTTGTCAACACAAAAAATGCCTCCTGTTTGGTGCTCTTACCTGGAACAAACATGGCCATCAATGCCGCACAGACCCAGATGAACTTTATCATCTCGCTCTTACGCAGATTTGTGTTTTATTGAGAAGTTATCGGCACAAAGAAGAAGATCTCGATGCAACAGAGACGGTCAAAGAGAAGTTATCCGACAGCACAGGTGTCTGAAGTGGGTTGCAAATGAGCCAAGTCAACTCAGGGCATCTGCTTTTATGTCCAAATCGATAATAGATTAATGTTGACAATGATTTTCATTCATCAACCGCTGGTTTATTCTCTAAAATACTGGGGTTGGTTTGTTTGACAAGAGTGAAGTATGTTAAAAAGCCAAACAAAGAGAGAAAAAAACATGATTGATGAGCCTTATTACTGCCTTTGTGTGTGTGTGTACATATTTATGTGCACATTGTGTTTGTGTGTTTGAACCTTTGTGAACAACTTCACATTCATTTCACATCAAAAGCTTTAGACTGCAATAGAGAACAAACTTTAGTCAACAATTCCCTTCGCAAATATTAGGATTCTTTGCTAAAGAAATGAGCAGACTCGCCCTTCGGTTTTATGGTTTGGAGCTAAAATAGGATGTTTTATTCATCACTTCAGGAAAATATGACAAAATAGTCTCAATTCAAAGTACCACTTATAAGAATAGAATAGAGTAGAAATCAAAATATAAACAGAGAATATAAATAAGAGTTTTGAGTGAAATTTAAGCTGTGAGCTTGATCTAATAAACCTGCAGCCAATCATGATCTTTAAAAGAATAGTTCAACATTTTGGGAAAGACGCGTATTCGCTTTCTTGCCGAGAGTTAGACGAGAAGATTGATACCACCGCCACATCTGTACGGCAAATATGAAGCTACAGCCAGAAGCCAATTAGCTTAGATTAGCATAGAGACTGGAAACAAAGGGAAACAGCTAGCCTGTGTGTCCAAATGTAACAAAATCCACCTACCGGCACCTATAAAGCTAATTAATTATCATGTTGTAACTCGTTTGTTTAATCTGTATGAAAAGCAAAGTGAAAACAACAACATCAATTCACACTTTTGATGTTTTGTTTTGTTTGCCGTCTTTATGTTAAGCTATAAACATGATAGAGGTATTAATTACTCTTCTCATTTTACACGAAAGGCACGTAAGTGAAAAAGCATATCTACCAAATTTCAAACTATTTAAAGGTTATATTGAGAACATTTTTATGTAGACGAATAATAAAAGAAAAAAATAATAGATCCCGAGCTTTTAGAAAGGTGCCAAATAAAAGTATGGCTTTTCCTGAAATAAAATATTATGATTGTGAATCAATCATTTTAAAATGTCGAAAGGGTCCAAAATGAATGTTTTGTTTATCTCTGTGGAAGATATGTAATGTTTGGTTCCCACAGTATAACAACGTTAGTATCACGTGGTATCTCTGTGTCGTCAAGTTGCCAGTTAGTGTGGAAAAAAAACGGATAAATGACTGAGTTTGACGCTGGTGTCTCCATCAGGCTGCAGAATATGTAAATATTATAACAAGTGACAACCGACGTTAGCACTATTCGCTGTCTTAGCTTAATCATCTGAACAACAATAACCCATAAAATTATAATTCAGCATATTTAAAGAAAACCAACAAGAACTAGCCATAGTCTTTACAACCTTAACTAATGTGATGTCACTGGTTAGATTGTCAAAATGAGAAAAATAACAGCTTCAATCTTTGAGGAGCTACGTTAGCATCTTAGCGTTGTTGACAGTTGTTTCCAGTTGTTTCCAGTTACCTCACGTTAACGTTATAGTTCCCTCAAACAATGTATAACGAACATGTGCATGTGAATGAAATGTGTTTTTATGATGCTCCGCCACTAGAACAGCTGATCTCCCAGCTGTATCTAGGGCAGCGTGGGATTGGGTGCGGTCACGCCCACACATTCATACACACACACACCTAATGTAGGCCTATAGGTGCATGTTGCAAAATGATTTCATACTGTACCGCGTCTGAGTTTCACTCCACTCAACCATAAAATATGCAGGTTGTGCAACAAACTGGCAACCACTTGTTTTGAAGGGAATGCAATGGAGCGGAGGAGGGAGAGAGCGACATCTAGTGGCTGAATGTTATTATGAACTGCACCTTTAAGTTTAGTCTTTGTCATTATTAGTCTGTTTAACAAAACAACAAGGTGAGATGCAGGGGAGATTTCAGATAGTGGCTTGTGGTTGTCAAAGCTTCAAATTTAATCACAGTTGCTAGATGCTTTTGTATTCTTTGTAAAATCAACAACCAAATCCATTTAAAGTAGGTTATAACGTTACAGGAGTTAAAGCAATAGTTTATTTGCTTTCTTGCCGAGAGTTGGAAGAGAAGATTGACACCATGTTTGGCACAAACAGAGATAATTAGTAGAGCAGGTAACAGGGCAAAAGAAGCTCTGCAACATAATAATGTCTATTTTTCAAACGTTATTTTGTCATTTTTTTGCTTTCTTTTTGTTATATAAGTTCACCACCTAAGGCCTCTAAAGATGACTCAAATGGAAAAGTCTGAAAAGGGAAAATCACTCTTTGATTGAGCTTACAACTCTTCAATGGACCCTGTGACAACAACAAAAAAGTTGCATATAAAAATGTGACTGTTACGATGACAAGACTCACTGCTTCCATCCAAGAAATATGTACGTAACTCTCTGTGAAACTACAATTTCTCATTTTAATATTCCTGTTTGTGTACAGATTAAATAAACAAGATATAAAGTGTTAATTAGACTTTGCTACTGCATGTATCTTCAGATAGAGCCAGCTAACCGGCTGGTAGCGGTAGCTTCATATTTCCCAGAAAAACATCAGAGTGATATCTATATTCTCATCTTACTCTTGGCAAGAAAGCGAAAAAGTATTTCCTAAAAATGCCGAACCCTTAACCACCTCTTTGTTTGTTTAACATCTGCCATATCCCAACATTGTCCCCTAGAAATTATGCTAGCATATCCCATCTTATGAATCATTTAGGATGTTTTGTTCCAAATAAACACAGAAAACACAAATGGAAATAATTTATTGTTGCAATAATCAAACTGCGATTTAGTTCGCCTTTAGTTGCCTTCAACAAAATCTCAATATTCCAGTGATCTGGGAAGGTTTTAAAATACATTATGACATTAATGAGTGTTAAAATGTATGAGAATTACATAGAAAAGCTATTCAGTCCTGATATCGTGCAGCTACAAATTGCTCGTACAGTAAATGCAGACTAGTCACATGATGCACATGTAAAGAGTCAAATCATGCAGCCAGTATCCCTCCATTATTTATCATAGGGACACTTATTTAAAGCATATTCAAGAAATTTTAAATGAAAATGTGCAGCAACCCATTCTCTTCCTCCTATATTCTTCTTTAAAGGCCCCACTGGCTCCAAACGGCCACCAGAGCAGCAGCCAGAGCCGCAGCAACAGGCAGCTGGATGGAGGCCGCTCCGTTACACAGGCTGCTGCTGCAGCAGGTCCTGGTGATGGTGTAGTTCACAGTCAGGATGGTCCCATTACTGCCTTCACAGCCAGATTGATCTATGCAGCCTCGTTCGTGGATATCCGACAGGTGGGAACTAAACTCTGGAGGAAGCAAACACGAAATTCTTATAGATGCGATTCTGTTTTAATGAGTGGAGCTGATTATTACAACTGGGATATTTAGCTGTTTTAATGACCCGAAGAGGAGTTCACACAGGGGGTTTTGACAGCTGATTCTGATATTTTTTTTGGACTAAATTTCATTAAATGTGTTTGTTTTTTGTTAAATACATTACATATATTTAAAGTGTAACTAAATATAATATTTAAATATATAGTTATTCATATATTAAATATAATATTTCATGTTAAAAAAAACACATGTGGCCACAGAAAAGTATTTCGGATGATTCCTGCTGGAAACCTGTCTATTTTTTTTTTATTTAGATATTTGCATCAATCAATTAATGTTGCATCCATTTAATCAATTTATTTTCTTAACAGGAACATTATTTATTTATTTATTTATTTATTTATTTATTTATTTACTCCTTTAATTGTGTTATTACTAGGGAGATTAAAGTAACAGAATATATAATGGAACTGTTGGATTAATGATTGAAAGGTAAAAAAACCAAATGGCAGCTAATCTAGTAGATAGTCTAAAGGGGGTGAGAATTTGGTTTTGTGACCCCAGTATTTATAAAATCAAGCTTACGGCCGTGTCATGCAGTCAAAATGATGATAAATAATTCTACACTGAACTAAATTACATGTTTGCACTAGATTTTTCAAGTCTTGTCAATACTTGCAATTTTAGACTGAAGTTAAAGAGGACCTATTATGCTTTTGTGCTTTTTCCGTTACTTTAGTGTGTTATATAGTTTTTTGTGTATAGATACATAAGCCCAAAAGTCCACACTCTCCCTCACAGAAACACAGCTCCCGAACTGCATGAAACGCCTCGCTTGAAGTCCCGCCTTTTCTTCCTTAACGTGGTGATGTCAGCAAGTAACACATTTACATAATACCTGCCTAGTGGCTAGTTTGGCACGCCCTCAAACAAAGCTTGTTAGAGCGTAGTGAGTTTGGTTTGGTTGACCAATCAGAGCAGACTGGGCTTTTCGGGGGTTTTATTCCGTTTAGAGAACAAAAGCATCTGAGAGAGTATTCAAAGCATGCTGGGAATTTAAAACTCTCAACTGAAAAAACAAAATTATTCAAATTCCTGGAGGCTTAGCAGCTTTTTGACAAGGCTGGTTAGTGTTGCAAATAACACACGTTTATCCATTTATAAATCCCAGCAGGCCAATCCAGAGAGTAAAAAAATGTGAAAAGTTATTATTGAGATAGAAGGTGTTTTTGTAATCGTGCAAAATGTATTAATGAGTCATTCTTACTGGCAACTGCGACGTAGCATCTGTCCTGATCTTCGGTGCAGTTTACAGCAGCCGAGCAGTGGCAGTAGCCGAGGATCCCCCCGTCACAGGTGTAACAGGAGAGGGCCTCAACTGTGGAGGCAACAAGCAAATAGAAAACTGTAAAGAAGAAGGTTTTTGGCACCTCAGAGTATCAATCTTTTGTCACATACTGAAGGAAAACAAAGGTAAATCAATAGCCACAAATATGTGACTCCATTCAGTTATCAGACAAGCACAATCACAAAGTACACATCAAAGAGTTGGTCTCATGACCGCTCAAGGTGAACACTCGTGTTATCTTAAGTGGAGTTCAGTCATGTGTATGACTTTGAGGAAAGTTTTGAGATATTTCTGCCTCCACCCGGATACTACAGATGAATGAAATTGCGTTTGTGGTGCTCAAAACATTGAAAAGTTACATTTTAACAGCAGTTTGTCTTTCCAGATACACCATAAAAACTGTTTACAGGATGTTTTGTCAAATCCTATAAAACAAAATAAAACCAAAACTGTTGTGTTAGTTTCTGGTTAGTGGGCAGAAATAATCTCAAAATCTGCGCAAATAAAACAAAAACTATTTGCTATTTTGCACGAATTTTGTGTTCTTTTTTGTAATTTGGGTGAACTGGCCCTTTAAATGTTCAGGACAGTTGTGACACACATCAAATAACACCACAAATTTTAAATTTACTTACCAAATTACATGCAAATTCCTGCTCAGACAACACATATCTGCAAAAATCACCTTCATTATTGCTGGGTACCCTGTGTCTGCACAGTGTACGGGCTCGAAGGAAGGTCAATAAGATTTAGAGTTTGTGAAATGATGCCCAGAATTTTTTTTGTTTGAGAAATTCTAGTTTGTGGAACTCGACTTCACAAGCTCAAAATCTTATTGATCCTTATTAGAGCCCATACACAAACTTCCATCTTCAAAATACAGCAAAAATAACCTCCTACCTGTAACAAACAGAGTCAATAAGGCAGCACAGCTCCACAGAAATCTGTTCATCGTGACGTTCTTAGATGCACCTACAGGTGAAAATACCACCGAGTCGTGTTGGTTGGAATCTATTTTTTTTTTTTTTTCAGATCTTACTGTTTCAGAAGCTTTGGGATTTAGTTTTGAGGAACAATGACTCACGGTCAACACCTTTATACGTGGGGGAAGTTATATCAGTAATATGCATCAACAGTAGCGATAAGGAAGTTTGTGAGGGGGCGACACATTCCTGTAACAGAATATTAAACAAACTACTAGTACAGTACAGTCCTGGAAAAAAGAGTGTTTGCTCCGGCTGGTGGGCGGTGCTTGGTATTTCCTCAACTGATCTCAACATGGCGGCCGGGTCACAAACTTTCTCATTTAACAGCTAAACAGTACACTACAAGATGTTTCTGGAAACATTTGAGGTGAGAAATAGGCATTACAGTAACAGAATATTGATTCATGTTTGATCGGCGCTGCCTAGTTTGACCGTTTGATCGGAGTTTGTGAGTGATTGACAGCTGCTCATAGACGGCAAGGCTCCAGCTCGGCTCTGATTGGTTGTTTTTCTCCGGTCAGTGAAATCTTGCAGATGCCATTAGGAACACCGGAGGACACACAGGCACATGATTTTTTCCAGATTACCTGTCTCATGCACTACAGTCAGGATATAGTGACCATTTTATAAAAATAACTTTTTTCTTACCAAACTAGTATTGTGTGCTGTATTGTCATCAAACAGTATGATCATATCAATATGATGTCGTTGCACAATGTCCCGGTGATGCTAATGAATGGATGGATGGATGTTAAAATAAGAGCAAGTAGCAGAGGCAAACAGATGTGTTTCAACGATTTTCTTTATTTTCACATCAATGTGTTGTCCAATGAGACACAAACTACTTAAAAGGATAAATAAAAAAAATATTTAGCAACATATTATATTAAGCATCAGCTTGGAAGATTGACGAGCTCAATGTTTCCCTGAAACATCCCATTGATCGACTTCCACGATGTCTGACACCTATAGTTTTGTGGGTTTATATAACTTGTCATTACAAAACTGAACCCTGACATGACAAGACTTATTATCAATAATGATCACAGCATGTGAGCATAATCATTTTTTAAAAACTCATGAGGTCCAAAGAGTTTATTGTAGATAGTGCTTTTGGTCTTGTTAAGACCCCGTCTGGTATCATTTAGCATCATAGCACACATGGATATCAGGTGCAGGATAGCTGCAGCTGTTTTTTTGTTTTTGTTGTTGTTGTTGTTGTTGTTGATTTTGCATTACAGAATGCTTCCCCACATGGAGGCCAGGACGGCTACACCGATGGCGGCGGTGAGGGTCATCTTGGTGGATGGGGCGCCGCTGACCTGGACGGGGTTGCATTTGTCTGTTGAGCAACAGTCGATCTTGGTCTCGTACATCAAACCTACCAGGGTGCCGTTGGTGGTGGCGTTGCAGCCGGCGGGCTCGCGGCACCCCTGGGTGTTGAAACCAGCAGTGCTTATTGATGGGAAAGCTGAGGAGAAAGGGTTGTGTTGGATTAATTACAGCATTACAGAGGTGGAAATTAACATTTAATCAAATTCAGTTTTGATGTAATGGTATTTAATTTTAAGTGTTTCAATTCGTTTTACTCCACTGAATGGAAATATTGAACTTTTACTGTGTCACCTAAACTGGAAATACAAGTTGTTTTGCCTGACAATGAAACTTAAAATGACTACTTACAGCTAGCATGCAGGACTTGTAAATGAGTTAGTTAAAGAGCTAATATACAGGATTGTATACCCTATATTCACAAAAACAATGAATACTGGTTTTGGTCGCTGGGAACAACCGGGGTGTGCTTGTTGATCTATGTGTAACTAGGCGTCACAGTATTTGGGAGTGATTGTAATTGAATCATGCCTGTGCTGTGATGTAATGTTTGAAGGGAACGGGTGTGAGCTTTAAGGTAATTAGAAGGTGACCCTACTTGCTTTTCCAGTAAAGCAGACGCTGGTGTTGGTCGAGCAGGACTCGTCAGAGCTGCTGAGGCAGAAGCCGAGCAGACCGTAGCTGCATTTGTTGCAGGTTAGGGACTCCGCTGAAACAAACAAATGAAAAAGCACAGAAAGTTGAATGTTGAGTATGTTGAATTACCACAGTAGTCATCAACAATGAGCAAAAAAAAACAGGTTGATCCAGTGAAGCTAATAAGCTGTGTCTCGAGCTGAAATGAACCATCAAACAAGACCGAGTTTTTACTGGTTTAATTGATTAATATTGTTGATAAACATGAATATTTTTGATGGAAATTTGTGTTTCTAAAACTTTACCCATAGTATGCTTTACTCTCATGGCAGTGATTGTTTTCAAAGAGTTTGTTTAAATTTTTTTTTTTTTAATTAAACACTACATCTGTACTACAGGTAATTGCAGTGACGTATCTTTCGAGATTAGCGAACATCGTTTTGGGGAATCTTGTGGTGCACCGCATCAAAGTCGCCAAACCACGCCCAAGACGAATAAAACAATTAAACTCTGGCTGATATATCAGGAAACAATCGTGCCGATTTCAACAATATTGATTTCAGTCTTCACTGTCAAGGAAAATATCAGGTGTGAAAGGATGCTAAATCAGCGGTGCGCTTTTACGGTTAAAGAAGGTTTTTTTTTCTAGCAAATTTGGAGTGTTGGAAAAAAAAAGTCAAAGGGCTATGATTTCATTTAAAAAGGGGCAGTTCGCTCAAATGATCCAAGGAAAACTTATTGTCTCACTTTACTCTAGCGGTAGTAGTTGCAGAAAGGTGTGGTGTCAGATTTTGCCTCGAAGGTTGTTTGCCGTAACCCCAATTCAGCGGATGTTAAATTGCATTTTTTAAATGGAACTACTTTCTTCCAAAGAAATAGTCCCTTGCAAAAATTTGGGGGGGGGGAATTTTGTGAATTTAATTAGTAATTGTTTCTGGTAAGACACATTGATGTTGAGTTTTTTCAATGTCATTTCTTTGTTGTTTTCAAAAGCTAAAACTAAATTCGACTCAATCCACCAGTAAGAATAATTTTTTTTTTTTTTTTTAAATTGAATGAAGTGACCCTTTTAAAAATTCTTTCTCCGAAAACCCAGAATGTGTCCTTTTAGCTACACGTTGGAGACGCATCATCAGTTTGTTAAGACTTAAAATCAGGTTAAGTAGTTTAAGGATACGTTTGCTAAAGTAGAACAATTGATTGAATTGAAAACCGCACTGCTGTACATGCACTGGGCAAACGAAATGATTCTGATTTGTGCATAAAAAGCTGAATTAACTATGATGAAAACATCGTAAGAAAATTAGTCAAAATTCCTTGAGTTTATAACAAAATAGAGAGGAGTTGAAAAGAGTTTTTCCCGCCTTAGTCTTTATCCTAATAAGCCGATAATAATAAACACTGCCAGACAGTTTTTCCAAATTTTTTTTGTCCGTTCTTCATATGGATATCATATCTTTCTTTCCATTGATAATTGTTCAATCTTACCCAGCATGAAAGATGCAACAACTGCGATGATTCCAATTACGATCCTTGCCATCTTGATGTGTTGGTTTGGTTCTTGGGTTTCTGCTCAAAAGTCAAAAAGAAATCCTTTCCTAGGCGATCGGATGCTGCGTGTAGTAAAGACTGATGAGCCTGTAGGTGAGGCCAGATATTTATACAGTTTAAGCAGGTGAAGGGAGTGGACCAGAGGGGATTTTTTGCTCAGGTCTTTTGTCTTCATCTTTACCTCGGGGGAAGAGTTACAGAGACTGAAGGAATGTGACGGATGACTGATGCACTGAGGAAGGTCTAATTGAATAGCACGAGCAGTACAAACTGCCTGAGCCGGTCACTCAAGTGACAGAATCAGTCAGAAACCTCATACTGAATCACAATCTTTTATCTAGAATTATATAACACTAAGGTTTTTTTTGTAATTTCTCAATTAGTCATCAGAAAATAGTGAAAAATGGGTATTTTTTTATCTGAACAACAGTTGAAAACCCTGAAATATTCAGTTTACTATCACATACACAGAAAAGCATCAAACCTTCCACTTTGAGAAGCCAAAACTTTGGTGTTTTAGCTTGAAAAATGACTGAAATTATTAGTTTGACGATCAGCTAATCAACCAATCGACCAATTGTTTCAGCTTTAAAGCATATTGTTGCTGCAAGGTGAACAGTGAAGTAGAAAAATAGGAGTCTATTGCATTGCATCATTCTCCTTAAGAGAAAATATGGAGAAAAAAAAACACTAGAACAGTCAGTTTGTTTTATATAACTGAAGATGTTGGTTCATACTTTAAGTTTCTCATAACTTTTTGAATTGTACACTGATTCTTTTTTTAATTGATTATATG
>CAKAKR010058329.1:0-47021 GCA_916700685.1 Adelosebastes latens
TCTTTTCCTAAACCTAAGCAAAGTGGATTGCCGGAGGTTAGGGCTAACAAAGATCCGTCTTTTGTAAATATGACGTCACCCTCTCCGTAATCAGAACGACTCGGGGAAAACAACTCAAAAGGGATCGAATGCTCTTCGCGGGGGATAGAAAAAACGTTGTATTAACGTTGTAAACAGACAAAATCATGCAAGTTCACTAGAAACTCCTTCAGCTCGCTTCAGCGAGCCTGGTGGGGGGTGGAGAGTTTGGCGCCCGGCAGCAGCGGCGGCTCCTCCGGCCATGAGAAGAGCTTCGCCTCGCTGCTCTGTCGGTCCCCGATGGGAGCCAACACCGACACCACGCTGCTGGAGGCCCAAGCCGTATTGCTGGGCCGGCCTGGAGGGACGGGAGGCATGGGAGAACCAGAACCAGGACTGCACGGGGCAGACTGGCAGACCCTGCTGCAGTAAAATGAAAGGTTTTCTAAAGGGAGTCTGGTGCTCGGAAACACTACCGTTTTGTCCACAGGGACCGCCAAAATCAACACAAAATGATAACGAAATGAAAATGAAAATAATAAAAAATAACCTTAACCTTGAACTTGATTCATGACTTCATTACAATAGTAGAACCTTAATCTAAAACAAATTACACACTACATTCAAATTAACATGTAAAAATGTCACACAGACCTGCAAATGCAACCTTCCAACAAGTGTAGAGATACAGGATGCCTGCAGAACTTAAATACATCAACACTAACTCTCGCGAGAGTTTTACACAAGACGGATCCTTTCTAGCCATAACCATTGCCTGAACCTAAGGAGATTTTTGGCATGCTTTAAAGATAAACTTTTCCCATGAGATTAACTGTTATTATAATCACTACATTCAGACTATGTTGCAAGAGTTGTAAATAATTTGATGGGTACATGTTGATATGGTTGAAGCTAGAGGTCGACCTGGGATTCAAACCTGGGTTAAATCAGGTGATATATATGGATCTTATTGCTGAATATTACCTGATGATTATTATGTAATGTCATTGGATTTCTTTGGGAACAACTACTTTGCGTGCGGTCGTCTTTTTCTGTTGCCGATGCATCTGATCAGATATTAGTAATTGCATACCCAGGACTCCCTGGAAAGCAGAGGACAAATGCATATATTTCCAAATATCAAATGGTACAAAGTAAAACTTAAAAGTCCATAGCAGTTGTTTTGCATGTTTTTTTACTACTAATGATGTACACTTTACATCATTAATCACCATTTTGCAAACCCATTTGCTATGTTTCATACATCCAAATGTACTTTTTCCTAGTTCTCTGGGCTCCCACTGGTTTCCATTATGTCCACACCGTATTCAAATCTATTAGATACTTCCATGTGTTGTTTAATTATTACAGTGATCACGTCTATTAATTGCCGTCGGTGTTGCATTATTGTTGTGAGGTACTGCAATGCAGACTTTTTAAATCAATCTGCACGTAAACAGCATTACCATGCAATTATGTACAATTATGTGTACGTTTCAAGGCTCTGCTAATTGCTAATTGCCCCATACTGTATGGAGATGGAGAGGAAAGCATGCATTAGGAAACAAAAATTTATAAGAGTATACATAACATATAAATAATTTGTAGTTAAACAGCTAAAACCTGCACTCATGTTGTTCTTTAAGACTAACACCAAGTGGTGCCCCTTCGTATGCTGCAAACTTCACATGCTTATGAGACAATCTGATTCATTGACGTATCTCCCAGCCTCCATTTCCATTACTGTGCCCCGTTTCTGTGTCTTTAACTCTGCATTTGTCTGCCCTGTGTAGCACATCTACACACACACACTTCCTCTCTATCTCTCACTCCATCTCTCTTCCTCTTTTTCTCATTGGAAAGGGGGAATCGGGTGGGGTGGAATGATCGTGTTAGGGGGTTCACAGAAGACTGACTGTTTATTATTGTCTTCGGCCCACTTAACTCTGACAGTAACAGAATGAGATGGGGAGAGAAGCGAGTGCCATTAATCACGGTGTCGGGAGGGCCTGAGCCGAGCCGAGACGCATCCATATCGCATGTGCCTGGGAGAGGAACACAAAGTGATTTTCAGGCCAGCCGGCCTTGTAGCGCCGCTGTGCAGCCTCCAAGTTCAGGTTGCTGGCGGATGAAGAGTGCAGGGGGAAGAAGTGGGCGGCTTTTCACACTCAATCTTCTTCAAATGTTCTGACACACTGCACCTACAGCCACCTCCTGTTACCAGCAAACCTAAACAAGGATCAGTACTATTTAAAAGCCCAAAACGTCTCCTGCAGGAAGTATCACTGACAGAGGAAAGTCATTAACCGCTGCTTTTATTTTGACCTTATCGCTGTAGAGCGATTAGATTAAGTGGATTCGATTGTAGGCTGAACTGATGTATGTTTTCAAAGTATACTAGTGGCAACATTAGCATATGGTCTTCACCAAAAAGTGCATTCGGCTCAGACGTCAATGGCAGCCTGAGTCTGTCAGGCGTCAGTCTGTGTGAGCCGACCCACCATGCAGGGGACGCTATGAAGCCTCGGCGCCCGTGCCACCCGGCTGATTGACAGCTGTGTCTCTTAAGTCTCCCCCTCCATAGCAACACCAGCCGCACACCTTCCTCTGCTATCAGTGACACCCAGATGTGCTACAGCAGCTGTCTCCCAGATTATTCCTCCGCGTCTCCGAAGCCGCCATCTACATAGACAGCCGTCTAAATATTTAATCGCGCCAGAAGGCGCTGCTGCATCGCACACTTTAGCCGGGGAAATCCAGTATCACCAACTGGAAAGATAGACTGTGAGAAATGAAAGGCGAGGACAGAGAGAAAAGAGAGGGAGAGGTGAACGGCTGGCGGGGTCATGACTGGGCCTGGCTGAGTTGAGTTACAGGTAAAAACCCAAGATGACAGTATATGCCACAATTGTTTGGACAAATGACAGCGGTGCAGGAATAGATGACAGGCTGCTTTTTGGATATACCCTGAGGACAACCTCGCCTGACATCAAATGTCTAACAAGCCAGACAAGACCATTCTGATTTCCTGCAGGGAGAGACACAGGCCTCCTTGAATGTGACATTGCTAACCATGATGCAAAAATTACATTGTGTATATGTGGATGTCTGTGTAGTTTTTCAGTTGCTCTTGCATGTGCGTGTTCATCTGAGTGTGTCATCACTGACAGCTGATCAGAATACACACAGCGCCTGAGGTACTTTCTGTAATTTTGACTTTTTTTTTTTTTTTTTTAAGCCTTGGCTCATTCCCAAGCAACAGATTGCTGCTGTCGCTGGAGTTGCGCCTCACAGATGGAGCAGCATCACTTCCTGAGGAGCCTGACAGGATCAATCCAGGAGCTCATTCGCTTGCAGTCAATTAAGCCATGTTAGTTTTGACAGGAGCCACGGGCAAAATAACAGCCGTCACTGTCTGGGAGGAAAATATTGTGACCAAACAAAAAAAATGCACTTGTTTACTGGAGGGGGGACTGACTTTACAGAGAAAAGGGCTGCCGGCTGCATCGAGCCACAGCAGGAGCTCAGGCAGATATGACGGAGAGCGGCGGCTGAACCTCAACAACAGTCACAGAGTTTAATTTGTTAGAAAACATAAAGCGCCCCGGGTGATTTAATGAATTCCAAAATGAGGAGTAATCATGACCTTGATCGATTCTGATGGCATATTCGGTCCATCTGTCCAACTCATGCCTCTGCCTTTCTTACTCAGCCAAGACTCTTCCTCTCTGTCTTGCATTTTCATTCTTACATGTGATATAGGTCATTTGAGTTGCTCATAAAAATGCTCCTAATATGCCTCCTCTGATTCCTTAATAAATCTAATTATTCTCAAGTAAATAAAACAATACAGGAAAATGAAACAGCCTAGAAATCTCCACGCACCACCCACTGAGAGAAGAGCTGGAGCTGCTATCTTTGAACCTATTGGAAGGAGAGTGAAACTCTTTGATTAGGACATGTAGGTAGGTAGCTGTGGGCGATGGACTGAAAACACTTGGCATCTGCTTGCAAGTCTCCGCACACCCGAGGTGAGGGACACACACCAACACACACACACTCTTTTCCCTGGCTGAGCTCGGCTTTACCCTGGGCATCATTACAGACACTACACATTCCTCCTTTGAAGGGTTATCAAGGCTCCTCATTAAAGATGTCCCTGGCTTTCTTAGTGATGTGGGCCTCCACAGGGCGTAATATACCCCCTTTAATTAGTTTGCAAACTCATTAGTGTGTGCCGGGCAATTAAATGTCCTTCCTTCAGAATAGTTTACAACAGGACAAAGGGATCCCAGGGGCTGTCAAGGAAGTAGGGCTTATAGCCGAGACAACTGTCCCTTCTGCACGGGACCGTTATTAGAGAGCCGCGGTCCCTCAATCAGTCCTCGTCCATTCTGCTGTGCTGAGGGACAAGCTGCTGTCTATTTACTGCTTTGGTATATTAGATAATACAAACAACAAATACTCCTCCTTCTCTGTCATTAATGACCAACTTAACACCTATAGCTTTGGTCTGCGTCAGTGAGATGGTTTCCCCCCTCGGGCACGAATTTTAAAAAGTAATATATTTTTTATATGCATATTTTAATATACATAATACCTGGAGAATTACCTAGAGAAAAATATAAACAGTATGAAGGTATGGCAGAGATTTTATGAAGCTTATTAAAATCTCTGTTGTAAACTGAAGTTAACAATCGTCTTTGTGGTGGTTTCATTATGATTTGTATCATTTTATTTATACTCTGTTACAAGTAAAAGTCGTGCATTCAAAACATACGTAAAAAAGTAAAAAAGTATTACGATCAAAATATACTTAGAGTATCAAAAGTAAAATGACTCGCTATGCAGAATGGCCCATTTCAGAATAATGTATATTTTCATAATAATATATATTATATTACTGGATTATAATTATTGATGCATTTATGTGTTCATCAATGGTGGAGCTCATTTTAATTACTTTATGATGGGTAGTTTAATCAATAATAATACATCATAATTTATTTTTGTAAAACTATATATATATATACAAACATACACAAGACAAATAAAAAATAAGAATACATTAAATAATTAGAAATAATAAATAAATACAAATAATAACAAATATATATTAAAAAATGTTTATCCTACAGCTACAGTAGTAACCACCATTGTCCAACTTCATCCCACCATACAGTCAACCTAAAGTGAGGTGTGCAATGCTTCCATCCTGCTACTAGCAGAGGAGCACCATTTATTATTTGATTTATATTTTGTATCATTAATTTGAATATGAAAAGTAACTTAAGTTATAAAACAAATGTAAAGAGTACAATATTTCCCTCTGAGATGTTGTGGACTAGAAGTATAAAGTAGCAGAAAATGGAAATACTAAACTAAGTACAGTTATGGAGTAAATATACTTAATTACATTACACCACTGGATGTCGGGAAATGGTTCACATTGTGTTGGCTGCAAACCGACGAATATTGTGGGTTCACAAATTTAAACTGCAAATGTAACTACAGTTCTATGAATCCTGGATGACATTAGGTAATAGCTGGATTTACTCAATCATGGAAGTGAAGAACAATGAACCAGAACTCTTCACAACACCAAGAGTTTCTGTGTTTATATATGTTGATAGATGAACCTGGCCCAGTTTATTGATACTGTAATTAAGTGACTGTACATATAATGTAATAATTTTTAATTTTAACTCCAAAAAGAAGATTTAGTGTCAAGTTATTATTGGAAAACATCTTCAGATAGATCACCATATCCCAAGTCTAATACATATTGTTCTAAAGCTTTGTTTTTTGTTCATTGCTGCATTCAAATGACCTACTGTAGATAGTAATAGTGTTAATAATTATACTTTTATAGCACATCTCATGCAGAGATGCAGCCTCAATTGCTCCAGGAAACTAAAACAAAAATAAAGAATAATATATAAATGGTTTGATCACAACCAAAAGTAATTTTCCAAGAAATAACAATAAAATATGTATGCATACAGTATAGATATAATGAACATGAAGGCTGAGGAGGTGGGATTACTTCACTGTGAAAGCCACAATAAAACAGGTGGGCCTCTATTTTTAAGACGGTAAAATGTATTTTTTTTTTTTTTTTTTATAGATTTATATTTGGTTTATCATCTGAAGTTCACAGCTCCGTGATCTCTCTGATACTGGCCCCAGAGGAGCCCAAGGCAGATTCCTCTGCTCTGTGACTCTCTATAAATCCAGCCAGCATGAAATCTCAAGGAGCTAACGTTGAGAAGAGAGCCAATCTGCCTGTTTACACCATCTCATCTTACACAGAAGCCTTGGCGCCTGCCCCGCAGAACCCCCCCAAACATGTTTGCAGAAGTGTTCATGCTGAACAAAGTGATTGTATCATCTGGGCCTACTCTTCCATTTGTGTTGCTGCTTCTCCTGAAACCCGTTTCAAGCTGTGTCACCCCCAACTCAGGCGAAGTTTGAAAAATGGAAGAAGGGAACCATGCAAAGTGGACATATTCTCCAGCCTGCCGTAAAATAACCGGGGGATGGACCATTAGCCATTTGCTGCTACCGACCGAGTTGCAGATCTCGCATCTGCACAAACAGAAGGTCAAAAGAAACTTAACAAAAGAACGGCACTAGGAGGAAATAATAAGGACAAACAAAAAGAGAAAAGCATTTATTTTATGATGTTCATTTCCCCAGAAAAATAAGCTCATGAGAGAACTGCTAAAAGATGGAAATTGTTTAGTTCTATCAGTAGATAAACCAGCTCATTCTCTGACCGTGGGGACTAAAATGCCAGCTCCACTTCCCGATGTTAGCCCACCGTTACTGAGGAGCAGGGTGGACTAGACATGTTCCACCACTTTTCCAAGGCACAAACCAGTCAATTTGTCATCCAGTGAAGAGGTTGAACCTTTAATTAAAGTGGAGAGCTGCCGCCATCAGGGCCCAGCTAAATGTCACATGATAAATAACGGCAGAAGATCTGAAAAGCTCCCTTGGAGTTTCCTTCACTCGAGGGGATAAAAGGCCACACACATTACAGGGTAACTGCATATCAATATGTTAAATAGGTTCAATTGTATAAATTGATTAAATGACCCAATTGCGAAGCAGCCATGCTTCAAAGACCCTGTTGTTTGAGCAGTGAATGTTGACAATGTCACGTCGGCTGGCTATTAATGGAAACCAAGCAGAGAGAATGTGGCGGTGAGTGACATTATTAAAGTAGATGATGGGTTTCTGAGCAGATCATTCACTGAATGCAATCGATAGCTCTGTGTCTAAACGCTCAGGCAGAAATTACACTTCGAGGCATATTGCCCAGGGTAAAATGACACTGCCATGAAAATGCATTGCTATGGACACTATTAGAAACGATTGGCTAATTACATCCATGAGAAATCTGGATTCTTTATTGGTCCTTCACATTTACCGTGAAGAAATGGCAGCGCAGCGTGCAGGAGACCTAATGTAGCCTCGAATATGATCTGTGCATAAATATAGTGCGGCAGGCAGTGAAACTGTCTGACTGTACAATCCAATATTTCCAAAAGCCTGTTGTCTGATACCAAGTCATTTGTGGAAGCACTGACAACCCTCTTTGTCTTCCTCCCCCCCTGTCCACACTGCATCAGCATATATTTTCAAAATTGGTTCATTTCACTCTGCTTATTATCAGGCAGCTTAATCTTGACCCTTCAAATCTCTAAAATTATCGCCCTGTCTCTTGTCGTCTCTTCCTCTCAGAAACCCTTGAATGTGCTGTCAATTCCACTAAATTCCTCTCTCATCTTTCAGCACTTGATCCCCTAATCTTGCTTTTGTGTCACTCACTCGACAGAAACTCTTCCTCTGTAACTCAGTGCTTAAACACAGCTTCACCTCCCTGTTTTAATACCCCATCTGTTTTACACAACAGTGATCTTTTATTACCAAAATAATTCTTGAACAGTATAATGTATTCCACAAAAAAAATGTTAATTAAATATACAGCAGTGCTTATTGCCTATTTCAGAAATGTGAAATGTAACTGCCAGAAATGTCATTTTAAATAAATTATGCAAATCATAATTTAATTCTGGGCAACTTCAGAAATATAATTACTGTCCAATACCAGAGGAGAACCTCCGGGTCTGAGACGTGAAGCCAATGTGGAAGTGCCTTAAACTTGCATTATTTCTAATGGCCAGCAGGGGGCGACTCCTCTGGTTGCAAAAAGAAGTCTGATTGTATAGAAGTCTATGAGAAAATTAACCCTACTTCTCACTTGATTTATTACCTCAGTAAACATTGTAAACATGAGTTTATGGTCTCAATCGCTAGTTTCAAGTCTTCTTCAATCCAGCATGATGTTCATTTAGTAAATTATGGTCCCATTTAGAGTCAAATAGACCATAAAGCAGGGGATGCTTTAGGGCGTGGCTACCTTGTGATTGACAGGTCGCTACCACGGCGTTGTCTGGTCTGGGAGTTGTTTTTGTTTTACATATTTAACCCTTTCACAGTGTGTTTTCTGTTCATGAAAGTTAATCAGAACCTTTTTGGTCACCTAAAAATGTCTTATTCAGCGTTCGGCTGTACTTAACTCCACCCTCTCGTATCACTTCTGGTTGCAAAAAAACAAGATGGCGACAGCCAAAATGCTGAAAACGGCAGTCCACAAACCACTTCTTATATATATAGTCTATGTTCCACGCAAACATTAACACTCTCACATATATTCTCCTATTCATGTTATTACAGTAAGTATTAATAAAGTATATTATTCATGCATAATCACATTTATAAAAACAGGTAGCTCAAATCAAGCAATCTGATTGGTTCACAGCCGTGGTGCTTCGCGTCGTGACGTAAACACCCCTTAGCTGTGATAAAAACATAACATTATGCATTTACTTTACCCTCACATAAAATACAAATATTTTTACCTTCTTATCGTTCATATCACAATCTCCTAAAAATAACATTTACAGTAAATACTACTATATTTACGGTGGCCAACAAAGGCAAAAGCGCTACAACGGACCAAAACATTTCCATCAGGAGAAACGTGCTGCAGCTTCAGAAACAATGCCAATGGGTTAGGAGGACTTTTGGAAACTTGCTGCAGAAATACAAAACAAACAGATTGACAGCAAACGCTTTTACAAATACAGAAATGATGCAAAGTCAAAAACACACAAACCCCAAAAACAAATGCAACAGAAAAATTCTGCATATTCAGTCAACACAACGGAAGTTCTCCAGGCCTCTAGGGGGAGCACTGAGTGGAACAGCTTGATTTTCGAAAAAAACAAACACACTCATGTCATGTTTTTGACATTGCATCTTTTCCGTATTCGCAACCTGTTAGTGTATTTGTTTTGGCTATCTGCAGCATGTTTTTTTCCGTTGTTGTATTTGTTTTGGATTTCCGTATGTGTTTTTGAATTTTGGCATTGTTTCTGAAGCTGCTGCATGTTTCTCCTAATTGAAATATTTTGGGTCTTTGTAGCACGTTGGCCCTTGTTGGCCACCATATAAATATTGCAACAGCAAATACAGTATGTTTGAAAGAAATGCCTTGAACATTTTGTTTTTTTATCAATATCACAAAAAAACAATTTCTAATTATCAGCAAAATGTTCACTGACGATGTCCTTAAATGATTTTCTCTTCAACATACACTCAATGCAACATAGAGCATGATTGACATGTTTTATGGTTTCATGCTTCTACTGTATGTTTAAGTAATTCAAAGCACTTGGTTAAGATTAGGAGAGATTGTAATCTGGGTTAAATATTGCAAATGTTAACAGTGACAAACAAGACAGTTAACATAATCCAGGCAGGAATGATGTTTCCTCCAAAACACATCTGGTAAAACCACTTAGTGTTAAATAATATTACCGCTGTCCACTACAGTGATGCTATCAGGGTTATCCTTCTTGCTATGTTAGACCATTTTAAAGCATGTCTTCAAATGCATTGAACAAATGCAAAGAGATGCTACAGATTGGTTTGTTTGTGAGAGGCTGTATGGCTATTTGGAGAACATATCTACTGCAAAGCTTTTTTGGATTTCTGTCAATCTCAACATTTGCTGCTAGAAATGGAGAAACTCTCTGTGTATGTATGTTTTTAATTTTTTGCCAATTACTTATGAGAGAACAGAAAGAAACAGGCTTCAGAACAGTTACTGTATATGCTTTGTTGCCTCTACTGTATGTGTCTCAACTGAAGGCAGGCTTCAATATACTTGTTTCATGTCTCTCCATGCTGCTTGGTAACTGAAAACAACCTGCTCCACCTACTCAGCCAATCACAGCGCAACGAGTGACCTGCCTTCCTTCCACTTCCACTATCCTGTCACATATATACATACGTATGCATATTGTATATTGTAAACTAGTCATACATACATTATCCTCTTACATGCATGTATTTAATAAGGTAATACTCTGGCATTAATATTGCATTCATACTGTAAATTTCAAGAAATATTCTTATTTAATTCTCATTTATACTATTCTTGCATTTATATTTAAGACATTAAATAGAACCCACTTTTTTTTCCCGCATTTTTTATTTTGTATTTACGTATTCACACTGTGGTTATCTATTGTTATGTGTTTGATGCACATTTTGTGCATATTTCTTATTATTTAATTACAGTATATTACTCTATTGTGTTCCCCCCAGGGATAAATAAAATATTTCTGATTCAGATTTCTAATAATAATAATAATAATAAGACGAAAAATAACAACACTAATAATAACAATAATAGTAATAATAGTAATAATAATAATAATAATAATAATATTATTATTATTATTATTATTATTTTAATAAGGAATGTCATTCAATTAAAATATTGAATTGTGATTAATCGCATGATTGTCCATAGTTAATCGTTATTAATCGTAACTTAATTGCACACTTTTTTATCTGTTCAAAATGTACCTTAAAGGGAGATTTGGTAAGTATTTAATACTCTTATCAACATGGGAGTGAGCAAATATTCTGCTTTATGCAAATGTATGTATATATGTATTATTGGAAATCAATTAATAACACAAAACAATGACAAATATTGTCCAGAAACCCTCACAGGCACTGCATTTAGCATAGAAATATGCTCAAATCATAACATGGCAAACTCAAGCCTAACAGGCAACAACAGCTGTCAGTGTGTCAGTGTGCTGACTTGACTATAACTTGCCCCAAACTGCATGTGATTATCATAAAGTGTCTGTAAAGGGGAAACTCGTGGGTACCCATAGAACCCATTTTCATTCACATATCTTGAGGTCAGAGGTCAAGGGACCCCTTTCAAAATGGCGATGCCAGGTTTTCCTCGCCAAAATTTGGCACAGTTTTGGAGCGTTATTTAACCTCCTTTGAGACAAGCTAGTATGACACGGTTGGTACCAATGGATTCATTAGGTTTCTAGTTTAATTTGATAGGGGATACGATTTTTCTTAGTATTCTTCACTCTAGATTTAAAACTGAGCCTGCTACAACCTCCGAAAGATCGTTTGCTTTAATGCGTTAAAGAAATTAGTGGCGTCAAAACAAATTTGCATTAACATGTTATTATCGCATTAACTTTGACAGCCCTAGTAATATTATTAAATGTACATATATGAAAGTGAAATATATGTTTGTAAGAGTGAAAACATAAGGATATGAGAGGAAAAATAGATGTCTGTGAGAGGCCCAGGATGAATTATGGTGTGTTCAGCTCTTCATTATTTTACTTTCCAATGTATAATGTATGTAAAACTCCACCTCTAATGACTTTGTCGTTTGTTGGCAGAATGTACTCTCTTTCTATAACATCTTCATCAACTGATACAAATATTGTTAATAATTCAAGCCTCATTGGTGTACTTAATCTACCTCATGTTCTAATCTTCCTAATAATTCATTTGCGCAGTGATTAATTACGCTCATTTGTGTCATGTGGAAACAACATTTGTTTTTAATTGTGCATGTCAAAAGAATTTTCCAGTCGTCCCATTTATGCTCGCGCTGGGTGTTTGGAGCTTTGGTCACCGCAGGGTTCCCCGCGTTCACTTTCTCTCTTCCGACTCCTCTACATCCGCCAGCGATCAGATTTTCCGCCATTGCGCCATATGTGGCATCACAGTTAATTACTCAAGAGGAATTGGCTGAAGACGCAGCATAACAGCAGGTGAGGAGCTCCAGCCCAGAGCTAAACCAACACTAACTGGTCAAGCTCAGCTGCCCTCGCTCCTCCACTGCCTGAGACGCGCAGGATGAGCTCATTCACGCTGTTTGGCCTTCATTACAGATCAGGGAAGGTGCAATTAGCAGCAACCCCCCCACTAGTTTATAATTACCTTAAGACACCCACTTAAACAGGGAACCTTATAAATCAGTTCCTGTTGCCTATCACAGCCCTGGCTGGACGCTACATTATGCCAACAGATGTCAGCTGCAGCCATGGACAGGCCCCTCGGTGGCATTGACAGCCAAAAACACTGCGAGCTGGTCTAATGAATAAGAATGGCCTTTAGTTTTTGGCTTTACAGGCTCTTCTTGCCTCAGGTTCACGGCTATATTTCTTGTGAATTGAGAATTAAGAGGAAAAGAAAAGAGGGGCAGAGAACAGAAGGTCAATTAAGAGATGTGAAATGCAACAGATTACAGTTTGTTTGATGTTATCCTCCCGCGTCTGTGACATTTGTGCCATTTTTACTGAAATATTATTTCTAATTTACACATGCAAACGGTAGCTGGGTGGGTGCAAAGTGATGGGCTGTGGCGTTTTTTCTTTCAGGCTTATTCTCATACGGAGGTGACTTTTAAGGGTTTTTTGGGGACATGTGCATACATTTGCATCTGGAGAAGTTAACAATGTAGTGACAAAAAACATTTGCAGACAGAGTATCTTCATTGGACGCCCGCTGCTTCTCGATTATGTGAAAGTATTTGGGGTTTAGAGTGAAAGCAAACAAAGTATCATACAGACAAATCCTCCAGAAGACTCCCATAAACAAAGCACAGATTTGGCATGTTTTATCAGGGCGAGGGGGGGCTTTTGTTTACCAACAGCTATTCCACATGAGCAAAGAAGATCCTTTGCAATTGAAAAGTTGGCACAGGCTATCTTGCTTCTATTGTCCCGGGTCTTTTGTGTTAGATTTTCTTTCCTTTTTGCTAAAACTGTCAATTTGTTCTATAATTTAAAACACAGCTTGACTGTGAAAAATAATGAAATACCAATTAAAATTGATTTAAAAGAATTTGATTGGGTGAATTAAAACACAACAAGCATTTTTTAAGTGCTTGTAAACACAAAAGACAAGCTTGACCTTCACATACCTGATGTTGTCAGGGACCGGGAGAGAAACACGGTGGGATGTATGAATGCCACAGATTCCTTTAAAGGCGCCTGACAAAGGAATACTAGTGGAGATGACATTCCTGTCCCTGGACCTGAATCTTTAAACGCACTGAAAGCCTCTATTGAGGAGATCACCCCCTAACCTCATCTCACTCGTGTTTGTTCCAAGGCAACATATTGCTGAAGTACCTGCTGCAGAGCAACAGAATAAAGCCCACTAGACTGTGTAGAAAATCAACAACGCTATAACGAAAAAATATCTCTCTCTAAAAATAAACCTGAATGAATCTCAGAGGTTTAATGAGGGAAGTTTGTGCAGAGGGAATTTATCTTATTGGAGAGATGAATACAGTTTCGGGGGAGGCATACTGACAAGAAATAAATGTCTTTTCAAACAGTAAAGAGGCTTCATATCTCCATTTAGAGGAATTCATTCGAAAAAATGATGCTTTGGTGTCTCAGTTTAAAGTCCCACCAGAAGAAACACATGAGGAAAAAAATGGAACAATGCCAGCGTGAAGCATTGTCGGGCACATTTAACGGCTGCAGAGTTATAACAGCTCAGTGCAATAAGGCTAGCTTCATCTAGCAGGATGTGTATCTACGTGAAGCACATATGATTTCTCTGGGACTGAAATGTGACAGAAATAAATTTCTGCTCTCTTTCTACGTCTTTTTATAATTATGGAAATAACAAGTCCCAAATTCAAAATCCTAGAAGTGAAATAAGCATGCAGAAGTATGGTGCAGTGTGTAAAAGTACTCACTATGCATTCCATATTATGTGTGACAGGGTTATTATTTCTGATGCATTCACATGTAAGTAGCCCTTTACTGTTGTAGCTGGTCCAGGTGGAGCAAACTGTAACTAATTTATAGCTGGGTAGTTTAATCGATAACTAACAACACATGTTTAAAATATTTTGTATTTAACCTCATTATCAGCAAAGTAAAAAGCAAATAAAGCTGTCAAATAAATTAATCTGAGAATAAACTGCAATATGTGACTCTGAATTGTAAAGTGGAGTAAAAATATAAGGAACCCATCTAATGTGCGATGGTAATTACTTGTAATCCACCTCTAGTTTTGACTAAGGTTTGGTTGGACGGTCGGGTCAACAAAACTCTGGACACACGAGAAACCTCTGTTCATTTCCTGTTTCCTAATACCAGTCAACGTGGGTTTCTTTTAAGCATGACCACGATCATTCCCTAACCCTAACCACATGGTTATACAGGTCATTCCCAGGTTGTCAAATAGCGAAACCTTTCACGCCCCTCGGCGTCTGATACCAATGCCCGAGACACCCTTTAGCGTCTGTATGGGACGCACCAGGTTCTCAACTAACTCCCATGTAAACCCATCCGCGTCAACATTAGACAGCAACAGGCAGGAGGGGTGGATTGGATGGGTCAAACAAACACCCAGGAGACCGCTCTTCATGTCCTGTGTGAAATCAAAACTCAACGTTGCCTTATTTTAAGTTACGTACTTAAGTTAACTTATGTCAGCAACAAAGGTACGTAACAAACGTACTTATTTTAAACCAATCCATGATCTTTTCCTGAACCTAATCAAGTAGTTTTGTTGCCGAAACCTAAGTGGGGTGTTACCGGTGTTACACGGTGTTCAGGCATACACCAAAAACTCACTTGCCCACCACCCCCACTGTTGTTTTGCTTTTTAATAAAAATAAAACCCATTTAGAAGCTACAAACTAAAAGGGAAAGTGTCTCACGGTGAAAAAGATAAGAGTTGAGAGACAAGACGATGGGGGAGGATTTGGTGTGAAAGCGAAAAGTAAAAGTGCCTACTGTATTTGGCAATATTTTGGATTCAAACCCAATGCAATAAGGGAACCATAACGTTAATGAGGCAATCGCCGTGCGGAGGACAAAGCGGTCACAGCCGGTGTGCGCGGCGCAGGTGCGCCAGGTGGAAACCTGCGGCCCCGCAGTGAAAGCTCGACCGGAGAGGCCAGACACACAGCCATCCAACGTTAAAGATCAAAGTAAGCGCTCTACACATTTTGAGCGTAATCTTTTCTTGTAAAATGTATGGTGTAATCGGTAACACACAAGTTTATTAACCGATGGGAAAATGTCCTCACCGTGACATCCCTAGTCCTGACCAAGCGTCCGTGTGTGATGAGTTGGGATTGAAAGCGGGTTGGTTATTCTTGTAACCATGACGACGAAGGTACCCTAACGTTACCGAAGTATTAATTTTAACCCCGAACCACAATGTTTTCCTAAAGCTAACCAAACCTTAATCAGAGTGTTGTCACATCATAAAACTGATTTATTTTTTAGCAAGTTTGGTAGGCACAGAGAAATGATGTCATCCTGCTGGTAGTGGCATCAGATCAGAAAACGCTTCCATGCGTCATCTAAAGGGCATTATAAATCATAAATTTGGAGGACTTGTTGCTCTTGATCTCCAGTGTTTCAGTGTGATCCTGATTAGAGCTGAAGTACTGTGACTCTATACAGTAGTTTGCTGAGTGCCTCATTAGAAACACAGCATTTCTATAACCCTATGACAATGACTATATTAATGTGTCCTATTCCGACATAATACACCACATCAGCTAATACAAACTTACACATAACTCATTTAAAATAAAATAAATAAATCTGTATGTATATCTATACATATATATATATATATTATTAAAAATAAATCTATACATATATCTATATGACATCTTGTCAACACACTTGTCTGAGCTTGTCTCAAAAATGCTATTAACCATAACTTCATTTCACCTTTCTGTCATCAGAGAAATAAAAACCCATCAGGGGTTGAGCGTGGAGGGAGAACGTCGTCCTGTCATTTGTATATAGTGTGAAGTTTACCATCGTGCCCCGGTGCCTTCCTGATTCTGACACTTTCTTTTCTTTGAGAGGCTGCGACTGAGATTGCTTTCAAAACTACTGCTATTCACCCCGAAAGTAATGACACAGAGAGACATAAACAGAGAGTGTTTTCTATTCATGGTCTAACCTGCCCGTATAGCTTTTATTTGGCCTTGGCGGCAAATATCACAAAGATAAGAAACGCTTCAACAGGAGAACGTCTGGTCAGCTCAGTGCAGCCGCTGAGTGAACGCTAACATTCACTTTGTGTCATTCTGCTCTCACTTACGTTTATATGACTGGATGATTTAAGTGATTTTGGTCGGACTTTTCTTTTCTAAAATTCATTATAAATTGTGAATTCATTACCTTGCATATCATTCACATTCTAATGTATATTCTTGAATACCATTATTACTTGATTAGTTGGTGATTAATGAATGCACTTCATTTATGGTGATGATTCAGTCCTTAAAAGGGCCAGTGTGTATGATTTCGGGGGATCTATTAGCAGAAATATAATATAATATTCATAACTAGGTTTCATTAGTGTATAATCACCTGAAATTAAGAGTCGTTACCTGAATACCAACGTAGTTCTCCGACACGCTTGTGAAAGTGTGGTAACGTGAGCCGCAGAGTGCAAAACCGTGGTACCTCCAGCTGCCGTCTGACATCGGTTGCTCCTTAAGTTTCAATTCAATTCAATTCATTCAATTCAATTCAATTTATTTTTATATAGCGTCAAATCATAACAGAAGTTATCTCGAGACGCTTTTTATATAGAGCAGGTCTAGACCGTACTCTATAGTGGTCTAGACTGTATTCTATAGTAAAGTAGTGTTATTATGGTAAGGATGGCCTCTGAGCAAGGCGAACGGCGTTGCCGTAGTTTTGCACTCGCCGACTCACGTTACCTCAGTCTTGGAAAGGGAGGAGTGAGCGGAGAGGTACTCAGTTGGTTACAATCTGCAACTACACCACTAGATGTCACCAAATCTTACATACTATCCCTTTAAAGTCTTGAAAACAATTAAAACATTCTGCTGGTGTAGTGAGATCATTTGAAGCCTTTATCCAGTGCAAATGAATGAAACTCTTACCAAAAGGTCCATTTAGTAGCTGGTTTGGAGCTTTCGCTCATATCACATGATCTTAATCAGCAGCCCAGTTGTTATGGAATTGTCCAAATTTCCATTTTGTTTCTGAACTCTTTTAGTACTTCTCGTCCATGTTGACTTAAAGCTAGGGTTGGTAATGTATTTTAGATACCTTTTTTGTTATATTTGTTGCAAATTCTCTTAACATCCCGACAGCAATCAATAAATCGCAGGGGTCTTTCACAAGCTGCTATCTTGACAGCTGTGAGTACTAACAAAAGCCATGTTTGTTGTTTACATCCATAATGATAATTGTGGGGGAGTGGCTTTGAAGGGAGGCCTGAAGTGACGGACAGTCAGTGTTGCAGACTTGGAGACTTTCTCTCTAGATTTAGGGACTTTTGGAGCTAGTGCTGCTAGCTACTTTCATCGGAAAACAGTTGGTAACACTGGGCACTGCTACTTTAAGATTGTCGTCTCAACTGGTCAAGGAAGAAGTTTGAACCTCAGCCTTTAAGACAACATTGACGACAAGTCCTTTAAAAACTCAGAAAAATGGAAATTTTGAACATCTACAACTCTGTGACAATTTGGCTAACTGTCTGCTGATGAAGATACAATTATATAATCAAAAGCTCCTGAACAGCTACTAAATTGATCTTGTAGACTGCTGTCTCCAAGGTCAAAAACAAACTTTGAACCTCAACTTGTTTCAAATGTCTCTAAAATGAATTTTTTTCTTGTGCACAGCAAGTTGCCATTTTCTTTCCCGCTTCAAGCTACAGACGCTCATTTTTAGAAACTTAGAAACAAGTTGGCTTGTATTGGAAAAAGGGTTGAAATAGTGTCACTACAGTTGATCTCCCTCTGTGTGTGTTGTACTTAGAGCTTCTCCTTGCTTTGTTGACATAGCCGGGCTGGCCGTGCATGCTTTTAGTGCATGTGAGCGTGCCCCACTGGCTAGCTCACGGCTGCTGCTCTGCACTGCTCTCATATGGCGGTTACAGCTGATAACGCCATCCTGACCGACGAGACGTAACACCCATCCTCTGGTTCCCCCCAGTTAAACGCTGTTATCTCTGTCAGCACTTTTGCCGTTGTTGTAACTTTTAGAGCCATTAGCTGTGAGCCGCCGGCTTGCCATCGCCATGTTGAGAGCCGATTTCGTACCTTGAAGAAAATAAGTCTTTTAGGACTCATGGATATCATAAGGTGGACTTGTTTGCCGGGTGATTTGTCATTGATAAGTTTGGCTTCTTGGAGATATTGCTATTGTTATTATAATGTAAATATATTAGCATATCTTCAATTGAATAAAGAATATTGAGAATACCTGCAAATACTTTTGCTTTTGCTCAATTAGTCAGTCAGAGTGAACTTACAGCTTTTTGAAACTTTTGGCATTTTGAAACTGAAGTGCATGCGTGCGTGTGTGTGTGTTATGATTGTGTCTGGTTCATCTGTCACAGTTACTACAGCTGGACACTTCACATTTGGAGGTCAGTGAGAGGTAAAGACTTTACCCTCTCGTTGATTCCCAGTGACACTCGGGGCTGTGCTCCGTGTCCCTCTGACAGAGGCTAAAGCAATCTATTTCAGACTCTTCCTCAACCCCGACGTCCAAACTGTTGTCTGAAATACCAATTTACTCATTTTCCCCAATCAGCTGTCATTGTGTAATTATTTAGGGCTGACATGACATGCTCACCTTCCATTACCAGATATTACCGAGATGTTTCGTTTTTTGTCCGGGTTAAACCCCCGCCAGATCAAATGATAGCATTTAACAACCTGTTATTAAGCTTCACTCTTTGCTCCTGATCTGAAATCTGTATTTTTATGTGGTTTTTCTTGCCTCCAAGAAATGAGTTCAGCTTTAGTCAAGCCTCACTTGCACACCGCATCAACATCATTTGTCATTTCTCTTTTTTTTAATAACTCGCTCAATATTAGCAAATTAAATGAGCTTTTTTTTCTCTGCCGTTTCATCACAAACTTTTGTGAGAAATTATAGGTTTCTATGGTTGACAAGACAAAGCAGGACATATAAATCAATACAAAGCAAATGAAAGCAAATTGAATCTATTAAAGCAAAATTACTGGGAGAAAAAAAAAAAAAAAAAAAAAAAATCAGCCGAACGCAACACAGAGTCATGGCCGCAGACAATTAATGACAGAGGGAGCAAAAAGGTGCTGGCTCATTAAGCCTGGCTGGCCTGAGCATGCAGACAAGGCCAGCAGCCAGACCAAAGCAGACCAGCATAAACCAGTCTGCTGCAGGCCCCCGCAGGGACGTAGCCTTCTATACCTGCAGCCACCGGAGGCTAAACACCAGGGATGTGTTTGATTTAGCAAAAAATGTTGCCCCTTCAAAAAAAAAAAAGGTAAATTAGAAAAGATAAGCTTCCCTGTAGCCTCCTCCGTCCCCTCAGCACCTCCCACGTCCCTGCACCTCCTCCCGTACCTGAGGAATGCCAAGCAGCAGGGTGCCACGGAGGACCTTCAGATCAGTGTGAGCCAGCGAGGGGGGCTCTCCCGGGCAGCGATGAGTAATTAGCACTAATTAGTGGCAGTGATTAACCGCGCTGGGGAACGTGGGGGCCGGAAGGGAGCAGATTGATAGAGCTGGCCCTCCTAACCCATAGAGGCTCCACTGCATCTTAAGCAGGGGGGTGGGGTGGTGCTGTGGCTGCCAGCCAGATGCTACTACGGTCATAAATAAAGGTGGAACATGTATGGAGCATCCGTAAAGCCATTTCAACAACAGGGGAGGTGAGAGCTGATGTGCGGCTACTGAAGCAAAACTCTCAAATCAAAGGTTGTCAATTCATTACACCCTAAGGCAGGGTTATTCAAATGGTGGTCCTTGGGTCGAATCGGGCCCTTAACTCATTTCAAGAAGAATCCTTTGAGTGATCCTGAGTAGCTAATTGAAAACAGTATTGACTCATTTATCCAATAAAATGTGTCTGTCTTATGTAGATTTCCACCAATAGCGGAATAAATTATTGGTTATCAGTGCTGTGCTAACAGCAAGACATGCAAACAAGAAACTGTGCGAGTGGGGGAAAATGGATGCGTTTACCTACACTTTACTGTAAAACCCATGTTTATAGGCAGCAGGTCAGTAATCAGATTTCTTTCTTACCCTCAACCGCATCTTGGAACAAGCATTATAGGCAGACAGGATAGGCTCTGTATAGTGAGAACACATGTTTTGTAACAGGATCTATATAACTGAATTTAATTGCTGAGCTGTGGAAACTTGATTCATTTAGACTTCATCGTCAGACTTTGAATACAAAGATGTATTGTTGGATGTAGTGATCGCACAAACACACACATCACACAAACTTAGAGACTAGCTGTTGAACAGCAGCTAAAGAGATTGATATTTTTTTCCCAGGAGTAGGTGGAGACCAAACCAGAGCTAAAATGAGGGTAAATATTGTACTTACATTCATGAGGAGAATATAAAAGTAACAAAAATTATGTGTAAATAGGCAACTGTAATATCAACTTAAAAGGTGATAATAATGTCAGTATTCTGTTTACAGCCTGCTTTTATTGTCCAAGTGGTTAAAAATTAACTAAAAACAAACACAGGACTTTCAACCAGGAGACCGGTGTTCGTGTTCCAAAGTGTTGTTGAATTATGTTGAAATTACGTTAGTGACATGTTTTCCGTACTTATGTTACATTGTTTACGTACGTATTTTACTTGATGATGATGTTTTTCCTAAACCTAACTAAGTGGTTTTGTTGCCTAAACTGTGGCCATTTCACGGTAACAACGTAGCGTTGAATGACACGTGAAAAGCCGTTCCACAATGCTAACCCCGTGGTGGGAAATGACACGCGAAAAGCCTAAAATGCGTTATCATGACACGTTGAATGTCCTTAAAATGATGTGCTATTCATACGCCTTCCCATGAGATCAGGTTGCGCTCAAACGTGATTGGTCAATACTACTCGGACTACAAACAGAAACCAGAACGCTTCCGATACCACAATCTTGTCCCTTTGTCTACAGATTCTGCATTAATATGCAGATATCTGTTTATAGAGATTACAATAAAAAGAAATAAAGACAGCAAAGTATTCCTATTAAAGACACAAAAATGGAAATCAAAACTATATATTCAACAAGTTAAGACCTACTGTCATAGACCCATTGATTCAATAAAGTCTACGGTTTCATGGCCGACTGAAAGCAACAACTCAGTTTTCACAAGCTGTACATACAGAAGGAATTGGACTTAGTAATTCAAATAATGAATCTAGCATGAATAATGTCGCTCCTGTCAGCTGAGAGGGAAGGAAGATGCTCTATAAATAGTCTTTGCTATTTTCGTTTGGCTCCATTATAATAAAAACTAGATTAAAGTTTGACTCAGGGAGCTACACCACCGCGCCATAAGCAAATGAATGCCCCTGCTAAAATTAAAATGTAAATAGCTCAAGCAGAGCTCTCCCCCATCTCGAGGTTTGTTTTTTTAATGAAGTGACACACACATGCTAGTTTCTCCACATGGCTTGAAAACAAATGACATGATAACTACACGGCGGGGCCAGGTTGAGAAGCTATCTGAGCTTTTGTGACAAAACAAGCGGGACGCGTGGCGCTGCCTTCTCAACATCAATGACTTTAATTAGTGTCATTCTACAATCACCAATAATAGTCCTGAAATGTGCGGGCCCTGCCGCTGACAGCCACGCAGATCTGCGGCGAGGCAGGGGGCTCTTAACAAGATAAGCCCTGAAATCAGCGAGCCTGAAGGAACATTACCTGAACAAGAGTGCTGATGAAAATGACTGGAGTGTCGGCCTGCTTGGAAACAACTGAAGTGTTGTTCACACGTCTTATGGTGAAACAAGCCAACAACACAAGCAGCACTACGCCGGATAATTCCCATCACTTGCAGGGGCTGACAAAGAGGGATCATCCCTTTGTATGTAAATGATCCGTCTGAATCTTTGGATCTCCGGTAAAGAAAGGGAGACATTTAACAAGGAAACAGATTAAACAGGTGACTCAAATCCTGTCTGAGGAGAGAACAAGTCTGCCTGGAAATGTGTTCAGGAAACACATACTGCTATTCTACTTTTTCATTGTCGACAATTCCTAAAAATGGACAAAACCAACAATGACTATGTTTACATGCACACTAATATTCCACCATTATTCCAAATATGGCAACATTCTGAATTTGATACGGGTCATATAAACAGCATATTTCTTTTGGATATTCTTAGTTAGGCTTTATTCCAAATGGAGCATTTTCCCATTAAGACATGTGAGATATGCCAATATTATTCAGGTTTTAGGAGCGTTCTTTGGGACATGTATACAGCTCATTCAGAATATGCGTCTCAATTTGGGTTTTTACTGCAGTTTGCGACACATGGCCTCTTGCTATTTGCAAGGCAGGAGTAGAGATGCATCCCCAAAATAAAAGTCCAAATTTCTGGTCAGAATGAGAAACACACCCATATTAAATGTTATGAAAGACTCAATAGTTTTTTTGAATATGCGCAAATATCACAACACCAACCTTTTCAAGAAGGTGGTTGAAGGAATGAAAGAGGGACGCTGTGTTGTTGCATGGGAGGCATTTTACATTAATCAGAGTATGCACAGATGCATGTAAACGGGAGTATAAGTGGAATATTCATTTTCATTAGCCATGTAAACAGCTTAATATGAAAATTGTCTTTTTTAGAAATAAGGGCAAAAACCTGAATATTTTGTGCATGTAAACAAAGTCAATGTGTTGGTCTTGTCTCTCAATAGCTAAGATTCTTGAGCGTTTGATTATGTCACATCATTTTCATCGGACTACAGTAGTTGTCATGTAGTTCCAATTTCCATTGTTTTTCCTGAGCATTTTATGGAGTTTTCGTCCATGCCAGGGCTGGACTGGCCATCTGGCATACTGAGCGTTTTCCCGGTGGGCCGTTGTCCTTTTGGGCCGACGTATGTCTTTTTTTTTTTTGGCCCATAAAACAGGTAAATCGGCCCATTTCTTTTCCTTAATTGACACTGGGCTGGCCCAATTGCTCTGTGCCGGGCAGCCACAGTGAGGAGGAAAGGGAGAGAGATGAGGGAGGGAGTGTAGAGTTTGCGGTAAGCAGTTATGGGCTAGCTGCCTGACTCAACATATGTCATGAGAGATGAGTAGGGCTCGAAGTGGGCCGGTACGTAGCGGTACGCAGTATTGTACTCATTTTGCTCCTTGGCGTACCGTGACTTTTTCATGCGTACCGGAGCTTCTCACAAGCTACCGGATCTGTGAACTTTTGGACCCAAAAGTTCACTCTTGACTTTGCGGTTCACGTCAAGGTCCATTTGGTCACTGTTGTGGAGATTTAGATCATGTTACATGGTCTTCATCAGCAGATGGAACTGAGTGATGGTGATGGAGATTTTTAGCCAACATGGACACGCTCAAAACACATGTACATTTCCACGATAACTGGGAAAACTATCTGCTAATGAAGAACATGTGATAATAGAAAGCTATGAACGACTACTAAATGGACCTTGAGATAAGATTGATTGAGCACACTTAGGTACATTTGAGTGCTGACATGTTTGTGCAAAATAATTGATTATTGTGATTCTTTCAATTCTACAGTTGTATAACATAGGATTTAAATTACACTAATATGTTTTATCATTTCTAATATTTCTAATAATTAATGTCATTATTTGACAAAGCATTATGGTATCAAAAAAAATAAACACTAACACTTCAACACTGAAAGAGTAATAGCATCCCATGTATCTTTTTTTGTGTTATTTTATATCAACTACTGACGCTACTAAATACGACAACTGGGTTGGCGTTCACTCCCTGCAGAAGTACCTCCACTTCAGTACCATTGAAGATTGTTTTTTACGTTTGGAGTCCGATGGTACTCCACCCTCTTTAGACTTTCATTTGGGCATTCTTCTCTCAACTTTTCTTTTCAATTTCTGTGAGCGCCCTGTAGTCTCGTGCCCTTTTATGGGGATTGGTGTGGTGTTTACCTGCTAATTAGGATCAACTGGCGCACGCTCTCAATTTACGAGGACAATGGGATTCATCATTATAAGAACACAGATATGAACAATTCTGTGTTTTAAGAACATGTCATTAATCTTCTTAGGACCTTTCTCGAGAACAAATTTAAGAAAAAACTTAAGATATTGGTGAATGAGGCCCACTGTTCCTACAAAACAGCTCACAGATATATACTTTAATTTGTTTTAAAAACGCTCAGTAATTTCCAAAAACAGCTGGTCACTGTAGTTTTTATGGCACAGAGGACGGTCAGGCTTTGGATACACGGATAATACTTGATTCTACTACTAGGATCGATACATTGTTGGTTTTGGTCTTTCTATGTGATTTCCTGAAAATAAGAAAAATAAAAAAAATATTGTCAGCCTCTTCCTTTAAAGAGATGCAGGGATGTGCTCGAATTCAAATGGATGACCTTGGTTGAAGCACACTTTTTAATGGCTTCTCCCTCTCGAGGTGCATTTCACTCTGTGTAAGGATGGAAAGGGCAGATATATACTATATATGCGTGTATAAGGACGTCTACGTGTGTGTGTGTGTTTTGTGCTTTGACTGCTTTTCAAAACAGGAGATAGTATTCTAACAATGCCTCAGATATTGACTGGTTTCAATTTCCTCCATTCTGACAGCCCATTTCATCCGCAACTTTGAATAAAAGGCGGCTATTGTGCAGAGGCATTACTGTAAACATCAACACATCACTTTCAGATCAAATGTTCCCCCCACAAAGCAAGACCTTTAGCGAAACCCAGAGTACAATGCAAAAGGTGGGACGCTGCTCCGCATGATAATTAACAACAATCGCAACCAAAGTGGCCGTAACGTGATTTAAACACAACAGAAGTAAAGTCATGCCGGATGGTGTGAGCAACGTTGGCAAAAGAGATGAAGAAAATGTTCAAGCGCAGTGGTGACACTCATTGAATTACATGTTGACAGCTCTGTGTTAGTGAAGAGATGAAAGCAAAATGAGATTTTCAAAAGTGAATATGGGGAATGACAGTATTGCTTTCTCCACATTGTCAAACTTGACAGTGCTATTACCATCACTATAACATCAGGTGCTGGCATATGGTATTCAGTTAGCAGAAATCAGCTACCTCGTTTGAATATTGATTGCATTCCAGGCAAGAGGATGACTTATAGCACCAACATTTTAAACGAAGGTAATATGACTAAAATTGCAATAATATGGGGGGAGAGGGAGAAGATATGATTTGTTTGATCCAAACCAATAATTTAATAATTAGTTGTCAAGGTGTTGAGATGCGTGGTTTTAAATTTTTCATTTACTGGGAGATTCTTAAAGATTTAATGTGCAACCAGTCTAAAATATTTATCTTCTAGGGGGGAAAAATAGCGATGCACAAATATGGAATCTCAGGGCAAATAACCGATAACTGTAATTACTTACTGCAATTGCACAAAGAGGAAAATAAAGGCTAAACTTTTTAGAATGACAGGTTTACCTTTTTATTTCAAAATTTTAAGGAAAAAACACTTTATAATAACCATCATTTATACAATGAAAAATGAAATTATAATCAATAGTGTCTACTAATTATTAGTAATGCTATAATTTATGTCATTTTAAACAATGTATTGTTGTACACATTATAACATTTTATATACTGTATTATAAGTATTTGTTAATGATTCCAAAATGATTTGTAAACCTTTAAGAAAATGTTTGTAAAACTCTATAAACATTACATAGATGGATGGACCAGCTCTTTGTAACACTTTGTTAATGGTTAGTACTGTAACTGGTTTGTAAACCGTCTATAAACATCATTTGGATGGAAGTTGCAACTGATGATTATAATACCTTGTTAAATGGTTAATAACTACTTTTTAAAGCATCTATAGACATTATTTAGATGGATAGTTAATAATCTGTCAATGGTCAAAAATTGGTTTCTACGTTTATAGATGTTTTACGAACGATTTCTTAAAAGTTTACAAATCATTTGGTAATCACTAAGAAATACTTAATACAGTATATAAAATGTTATAATGTGTGCAACAATTAACTGTCAATAAATAGTTTACTAATGTAATCAGAATGTAATTGTTATTGTCTCTTATCAGCTATGATACAATATGTAATTTATAAACAATATTTTTACATTACACAAACTAATGATAAAATAACAGAAATAATAACATTACTAATAATTAGTAAACAGTATTAATTATCATGTCATGGTTTGTTAACAGTAAATAAATATGAACTAATTTTAATTAACTATCAATTTACCGTTTACACATTATGGTTATTATAAAGTGTTTTTTCAAAAACTGATGTAAAAATTTTGACGGATAATGTTATAATGTTAAAACAGTATGCTTTTTTTAAAGTGTGCAAGTATACAACATTTATGATACCTTTAACGTCATGTTAGCCTACTGAAAACACTAACATTTGACACTGATTTCATAATTGGAAATGTAAACTCTAGGCTTTAATGAGAATTTTGAAATATACAACAGATGGAAAGTGGTACATTGTTATCAGGCAAAGATGCATTAAATTAAAATCCTTATCAATGGGAAATAAACCCACCCATGCCCATGCTGATTGGTCATCCATTAAACCAGAGTGGATCTTAGATTAGACACCATCAGAAGATGACAAAAGCTGCAGAACGTTACACAACCGAGCAATGACGGCAAAACAGTAAATTCAATCTCCATGAAATCATCATCCGAGTCAACATTGATTCTTATTGAATGAAGTGTCTCCTTTGCGTCGCCTAATGAAATTTCTGCATTCAAAAAGGGTTTCAAATCAAATTTGAAATGAAGAAAAACGTTTACTTTAATACTTAAAAGGAACAGTTTGTAACATTTAGGGGGATCTATTGGCATAAATGGAACATAATATTAATAACTATGTTTTCTGTAGTGTATAATCAACTGAAAATAAGAAGTGTTGTCTTTTCGTTACCTTAGAATGAGCCGTTTATATGTACATAGGGAGCGGGTCCTCTTCACGGAGCTGGCCGTCATGTTTCTACAGTAGCCCAGAACGGACAAACCAAACACTGGCCCTAGAGAGGTTCTTCTACACGCTTGGCACATGGGAGATTTTTCGATTGGTTGCAATCTGCAACCTCACCACTAGATGCTACCAGATCCTACACACTGCACCTTTTATATATTTTTAAGTATTTTATTTTTTTATTTTTTTAACTTTTACTCAATTGCACCACCACGGATTATGACGGGGGAAGACCAGGATGTTGTTGCATGGCCCTGAGTTTCTGCCGCTGTGGCTGTATGCTGCTCAAAGTCTGTACTTTAACCTAATAGTCATTATTTGATTTCAATCTAATGCAGGTTATTTTCAGGAAATTATTACATTATTTGGTGCTACAGCGCTTCACATGAGTGATCTCATATTGGAGTCCTGCCTACTTTCAATACAAGTCTGAACGTATAAAAGTATAGTTGACACAAGACAGATAAAGCTCCACACTGGAGGATAATGTATCAGCCACAGATATACTGTATATCGTTCATCCCCCCCAAAAAAATCCACCTGGATGGTACATTAGGATACAGGAAACTGTAATTCACATGATTTTTTATTTTTTTTGTTAAACTAAATGAGAATATGAATACAAAGCGAGAGAATATGGCCTTAAGAACATTTTAATTTGGCTAAAAATGCTGAAATTAAAGAGTAAAAGATGTAGAGTAGGAAGCTGAGAGGGCTTTACAGAAAATGAATAAGAAAATAAAAGTATTTGTTTCTATTTGAAAACATCCGATCAAGGTCTCTGTGCAGCTTAATGGCAGAATAATGATAAGAAAATATAGAGATGATGAAAAAAAATCATCAGTTGAAAAGAAATGGGAGCAAATGAGCTTAATGTGCCTTAAAATGGATTAATCTTCTAAAACTAAATGAAATCCAGGGGAAGGGTACTTCATCATGAAAGTATGGTAAGAATAGCAAGTGAAAAGAACAAAACTTAACTCATATTAAAAACTTCATGGAGCTTCTCAACTACACTAAGGAGGTTAAAAAGAGAAAAATCTCATTCTCAAGAAAAGAAGACTAATGACAAAGTAGTCTTATTATTCGAGGATTCAGTGTCGTGTTATATAATCTCCTCATTAAACATTTGTGTTGGATCTCTAATTAGTTAGCTTACTTGTCTCTTTGCACTGGGAGCTGTGTCAGTTTCAGGTAGAGCTGTCACTGAGCCCGAACACACAGGAATGACGGTTTAGGAGTGAATTTTTTCGGTTTGACGTCTCTCGCTTCGGTCACTGAAAACTATGAATACAGCAGCAGATCGGATGTTTAGGATGCCCTAACTAGTCGCAAACCGCTCTGACAAACATCAGCCCACTCAGCCAATGAAAGTACAGCAGAACATCCAGCCTCCCCTGTCATCTCCCTGAGAAATCAGCATGCTGAGCATCTCCGGCGCCGTGTTCATCACTCCAGAAAACAGGTAGACAGGGAGGGACTCAAAGACAGTCAATGTGTATAATTCCACTTCAATAACCATGCACGTCACCTCTCTAGTATTGCCTTTTTTTTTTTTACACTTAATGTTCGGGAGTGCCAATGTTTGGACCTTTATTAAACTTCTTGTCAGACCGAATGTATTTTTACTTACTTTACTTTACTTCCTCATCTCTGCCATTGTTGTTTTCCCTCTGCTGGTTCAAGTAATGCTCATTAAAATGTGAAGGAGACCATTTGAATTTATGTTTTATTCCCTTACATAGGGATACAACACATTCTCATCCCGACTCGTCACATACTGACACTTTGTCAGACCCCTTGGCGTCACTTTTCAGTCCCAGTAAACACGTGTTTAACGATGCCTCTGTATCACTTCTTGGTCGCAGTAAACACTAGGGCTGGGACGATACACCTATCTCCCGATTCGATACTATCATGATACGTGAGTCCTGATTCAATATGTATTGTGATTTTTAAGTATTGCGATTTTACAAGTGTTGCGATTCGATATTACGATTTATTGCGATTTTTGTTAACTTTTTTAACACTAGACCATGGGAAAAGGTTGAATCATACACTTCTAGGGACATTTACTTTGGAAAATATCTATATTAATAAAGTAAAAATGTTGAAATATTGTAAAAAGAAAGAATTTTAACAATGTTGGCATTCAACTTTAAACAACTTTGTCAATGAACAACCTGGGGTTTGCAGAATCCTCCAATGTCAACTTTCTTGTCTGGCAACAGGGTTGGTAAATGTCGAACATTTCATTTCATTCCAGCAACAATATGCTGCTATAACAGCCTCCACTCTTCTGCTCTCAGACTTTCCACAAGATTTGGGAACCTGGCTGGAGAGATTTGGACCCATTCAGCCACAAGAGAGCATTAGTAAGGTCCAACACTGATGTTGTTGGGTGATAACATCTGGCTCCAGTTCCAGTTCATCCCAAAGGTGATGGATGAGGTTTAGGTCAGGGCTCTTTCTTTGTGGACTTAGATTTGTGCATGGGGACATTGTTGAAACAGGAAAGAGTCTTCCCCAAACTGCTGTCACACTGTTGTCCAACATACAGTATCATTTTGTGCTGTTGCATTAAGATTTTCTTTCATTGGAACTAACGAAACAAACCGAACGTACAGACGTGTCCCAACGTACCAACGATGCCTTACGAAAAAGTTATTCCTCATTTTTTGTGCATTTTTCCTACGAATGTCAAGCAACCCGTGTCAATTTTCTCTTGTTACATGCATACAGTCTTTTCAAAATAAACTTCCATCTTCACAGGAAACATCATGGTTAAGTTTAGGCAATAAAACTACTTATTTAGGTTTAGAAAAAGATCGTGGTTTGGCTTAAAATAACTACGGAAAAAGCGTATCTTAAATATGAGAGTTACATGACAAATAAATCAATGTTGACCTCTGGTTTCACACGGGTGGGAACAGCGGTCTCCGGGGCGAAAGTCCTGTGTTTTTTGACCCACACATCCACCCCGACCTCATCCTTTATGCAGTGTTTGTTGCTCTTTATATTTCCTTGTTCTCAACTATGTGGATAATATACAAATTGATTTTATGGGATATATACAAATTACAGTGCATTACTTTTCGTAGGTATAGCTACGAATGGTGTATGAGAACAGCCTGTGTGTCCACCAACGTATCCTCATACAACTGTTCTTATGACATCTTACTAAAAAGTTATTCCCCCCTTTATGTCAGTTTTCCTACAAATGTCCAGCAACACGTGTCAATTTCCGCTTGTTAAATGCATACAGTCTTTTCAAAATAAACTTCCAGCTTCACAGGAGACAACTTCCTTAGGTTTAGACAAGAAAACTACTTAGTTAGGTTTAGGCAACAAAACTACTTGGTTAGGTTCAGGAAAAGATCATAGTTTGGCCTAAAATAACTCCAGAATGACGTTACTTACGTCACAAATAAATCCACTTTGACTTCTGGTTTCACACGGGACACAAACGCCGGTGCCCTGGGTGAAAGTCAGGTATTTTTCGACCCGTCCATCTACCCCGACCTCCTCCCTACATGGCGTTCACCGCTATTTATATTTCATGGTTCAAGATTAAGTTAATTAAACATAAATTGATTTTGTGGGATATATTTGACTTATAGTGCATTACTGCTCGTAGGTATGGCTACGGACGTTGTATGAGAACAGCCTGTTTGTCCACATACCTTTGGTCACATATTGTATTTAGGTACTTGATACTCTGTTGAAATACATGTCAAATTATTGTCAGAAGAAGACAAAAAACGTCCATGGAAATGACTGCTAAGAGGTAAAGAGTATACTTATGTCATTGCTTGATTGACTATATGGGTTAATTTTGTATTTCAGTGGTTTCTCTTGAGCATCCCATTACTGTAGCTCAGGCACATCATGCTGGGCACATCAGCTGATCCCACTCCCGTCTGGCACTTCAAAATACAATCTTTTTTAAGCTGCCAACACTTCATTCATCCCAAGTTTCTTTAATATATGCAACTATTAGTGCCAACTGTGGTGGAAATCGTCCATCAATCTACAATAATTCAAGAGTGATGAGTCTCCCTGATTAAGATCAAACACGGTTGATTGTGAATCATCAAGTCAAACCAGTGGTCAACTCAAAGCCATAAGAGATATTTGTCTGCATGCACTTCAGGCTAAGACACCATTGTGAGGAGCACAGACATACAGTACAGTGATGTACCCGTAGTGAGGCGGTAAACAACTAAATTGCCCACATTAGTACAAGAATGTCCTCAACAAATTGCTCCTGGCGAGAAACTGAGCCCATTATCTGATCAGATTTGACCACCCATTCGTCAGTCCATCCAGCTGAGAAAGACAGCACAAGTGGGTGATGTGGCAGCTGGCGCTGACCTCAGACTGGAGGAGAGGTTTCCAGCACTCAGCGACTCTTCTTTCCTCCCACTTTGGAGTTCTTAAGTCGGGTCCACGGCGGAGACTTCATGAATGAGCCTTAATGTGACAGAGAAATTGGGGATCACTTTCTCCGCCTGGCTCTGCCAACAGTCTGATGATATCGACGACTAGATGGCGTGAACGCGGGAGACTCCAAAGAGAGGATTAGAGAGGGGAGATAAGGCTATCCACTGTAATTAAGCCCTATCTCTGTACAGCCACTGAAGAAAATAAATCACCCTTCAGAGCCTGCCAGTGTTGAAATGCATGAACAATTATTCAATAATTAATCACTATACATGCCGGCTCCAAACACTAATAGGACATATTTTAACTACAGCATTATAGCACTGTTAAATTAAATTAAGTCTGAATGCATTTAAGATCAATGTAATAGATCACCTATTTAACCTTTTTTTAATCACTTTAATGTAATTGTATTAGCTCTATTATCAAGCTTTTTATGATGTGCCCTATGTTCGTTTCCCATTGCAGCCATGTATAATTGAGAATGGAGATGTATAGGGTGTGGCACCACACATACTAGTGGACACATTAAGCAGAGCCCTGGAGGAAGATGCCAGTCATACTCGCAATGCAGTCCTATTGCTGAGGATAACAGATGAGATGATGAAGATGAGGTCAAACAGTTAACAGAATGTCGTTAGCAAATCCCTGCTGCTGCCCAACAACTAACTCTTACTCCACTTTACTGTTTTAAAAACATCGTACCTGCTAGGTTTAAAGGAAGTAACGCCTTATATGTTTTCATTGTTTTTGGAAAAGCCCTGAATTGTTTAGGTTTTTAAAATACCTTCAACTTTGTGTTATTTCCCCTCAGTCTTCTCTGACTGGACTGGCAAATTAAGTTCTGTTACTCGGGAAACTTTCAATGTCATGCACATTTTCTATTTTAGTTCACTTATTTTACTATATTTATCTTTGTATTGTTATTCTATCTATAAGCACTGGTCTTAGTATTACTTCTCATAAACTTTATATTTGTTCTATTCTTATATTGTTGTAATTTACTTTTCTATCATAGTTTACTTATTTTACTTAATGTATCGTATTGTTATTGTATTAGGTTTTAGTATTACTTCTTATACACTACACAGCGCTTTGAGTGGTCAGAAGACTAGAAAGATGCATTATAAATGCACTCCATTTTTCATTTACTTTATATTTTTAATCCTGTTTCTATTCTTTTGTTGACTTAATTTACTTTTCTATCTTAGTTTACTTATTTTCCTAAATGTATCTTACCTTTATTGTTATTCTATTAGGCACTGGTGTTAATATTACTTCTTATACACTTTATATTTTTTACTCCTGTTTATATTCTTATGTTGTTGTAATTTATTTGTCTATCTTAGTTTACTTATTTTACCAAATGTATCATACTTTTATTGTTATTCTATTAGGTGTTAGTATTACTTCTTATACACTTTATATTTTTACTCCCGTTTCTATTCTTATGTTGTTGAAATTTACTTTTCTATCTTAGTTTACTTATTTTACTCAATGTATCTTACTCGTATTGCTCCTCTATTTTTGCACTGGTGTCAATATTACTTCTTATACACTTTATTATTATTATATTTATTACTGTGTTGTGTTTTTTATTCTTATGTTGTTGTAATTCTGAGCAATCTCTGGTATAAGAAAGAATTTCTTTCGGGATTAATAAAGTTCTGTCTAATGGAATCTAAATATTGCCATCTATATCCACCTAACATTGTCATGGTGGTTTGTTCTATGCTACTACTACTTATACTACTACTACTACTACTACTATGATATTGCCTAAGAAATCTAATATAATTGAGTAAATGTTCTTCTGTTGACCTAATATTCAAGTCAGAGTATTGAAGACCACATATACTTGGCATTGTTGGGGATCCAATTTGCAATTAGAACAGCCCAGATTATTAAGGTATGGATTCAAATGCAGCAGATTTGTCAGCTTAACATTCATTCTGTGAACTCTACTCCAGCTTAGTGTAACAAAAATAGGTTTCAAGATTAGTGATGCTATTGACGCCAAATTCCTGCCCTTCCTACAGGTATGTATGTTATGTAACTTAAAAATACTAGCATCAGACAATTTTTGCTTCTTTTTGGGTTTAACATGTGTTGTATTCCGGTTTCAGAACGATGAAGACATTTGGAGAACAATTAGGTATAAAATAGGATGGAGGCTCTAAAGGATGATTTTTTTCATTGGCAACCATCATGTTTATCCTAAATGATGTGCAGTTTTTTTAGGCATTCAATTATCAAAAGGCTTGAAAAATAGTGCATATAGCTGCAGTGAATGGGGAAAAATTCTCCCCAGTGGGAGGATGCAATATCTTGAAAAGTATTGATATTCAATACCATTTTTGATACTACGGGGAAAAGATGACATAACAATGAGGGCATACAATTCTAGATTTTTATTAAAAGATAAATAGTGTGTGTGTCAACTCGTTGTCGGAGAGAAGAGAGAGCAGAAAGCACAGCTGGTACCCGTGTATCTGTGGAAAATGAGTATTGAAACCGTATCATATATTAAGTATCGATATGTATCGATATTTTTGAAAGCACTACTCTCTACCAATGAAATGAGTATATCAGTTTTCCTTCCTACATGCTTTTGAGTAATTAAACAACTTAATTCTCATGACAACAGACTTCTTTACTCATTGCACTTTGCAAACTAAATATTGATAATGTCTTTGTTGCTGTTGTATGTACAGTACGCTTCTCCCATGTTTTCTTTTCTTGTTTTTATGCTGCACCAGAATTGATTCATTGAATTAAATCAGTTTTCAAGGAAAAATACCAAATATCGCCTTGTTCTCCCTCAGTTGTTACTGTAATATTTGCTGCTTTTCTTTGCCTTAAACCAAATATCTTTAGGTTTTGGAGTGTTGATCAGGCAAAACCAGCAATTTTATGACATTTTATAAATCATATTGTTCATCAATTAATCAAGGAAACAGTAGGCACATTAATTATAATGAAAATAATTAGTTAATTGCAGCCGTAGATAAATTATTGTAATTAACTACATACTGTGCCCTGTTAGCTTCTAGATATGTTGCTCGAGTACAGACACTAATTACAGTGTCATCAGCATTATTTAAGAAAAATATACATGTTTAATTCTATAAAACAGAAATTGAAATCAGTAATATTACAGTATACTATCAGACATATTCATGTTTGATGCTTCGGCTCTCAGCTGGGATACCAAATATTCTCATTTCTCAAAGAGCCCTCGTAACATCTGTTTGGATAACAAATCCATTATGAAAGTAGTGAACAGCTCTTATCACAACAAGAGAGGAAGGGCAAAAGATATCAAATTTGTTCTGCTTCTGAATAAGTGCAGATAACATCATATTAGTTCATCCTTCATCCTGACCAATTTCCCACTCACCTGATCATCACTTCAAACTGCATCAATGGAGCACAAATCTCACAATATTTGTCTCAAAGCCGGGAGAGAAGAATCTACCTCTGTGCAGAAAAGGGTAATATTTCTCCTCATTCACAAATATGTGCATTTTATATCTAAAAATGCCATGCTTTCTGCAGGAAAACAATTGCATGTGCAGTGCACCTCCTGCAGTAAAGCTTCCTTTGCTTTCCGCTTGGTTAGAGCTCTCCCAGTTCCGCACTGGGCAGTCAGAAGTAAAAGGATATTAGACATGAATAAAACAGAAGTTCTCTTTGAAATGATGTGACATTTCCATATCAACTGGAATAAAAACATTGTGCTACCCTTGATCTGTTTATGTGAAACTGAGCCAAGCAGTGAGAGATACTGTGATGTTTGATGTTGTGCTGCTGAGGGTTTGAGTCAGTCGGCCAGCTGGTGGTTAGACGGACAAACGTCTGAAATTCCTCTAAACACTGCGGTCAACAACATGCAGAGAGATCTGAGGCAACACACACGGCCAACACAGTGAAACACAAACCAACATGCTGTGTTAAAGGTGATGTGTGTCTCCGTTTTAACCGTCAACATGCAGCATCGTGGTCAAATACGGGGCCTTATGGGTAAGGTCTTAGTCATAAAAATACAAGTAAATTAATCAATACAAGCATATTAACATGGACAGTTGAAGATTTTGATGAAATATACACATATTTGTGTATCTCAAGTACTATTAATGGAAATATGGACATGTTTACATGTTTACAAACACTACTCATGAAGACAAACCTTTAACAGTCAGTGAACATTAATAACTTGATGTATCTGCACATTAAATACTTAGTTGTGATTGAGAGTTTAGCCTAGTTCGTGATACCAGATAGTGAAAGTGATTATTGTAATTAGATTTGGATAAATTCTGCCCCTCATTGTGATACAGTTGTATAGTTGAATTATACTAATCTTTTAGAATGAAGCAGTAATGTATTGGTGCACAGAGCACCTTTAAGGCTGCACAAGATCAAACTGAAATTCAAATATTTGTTTTGCCAGGAAATAAATATAAATATAAATATAAATATAAATATAAATAAATACATATTTAAACTCTCTATGAAAAGTCTCTCAAGATAACTTCTGTTATGATTTGATGCTTTAGAAATATATTGAATTGAAGTAAATAATATAAATTAAAAATATAAATAAATATTAAATATAATATAAAATAAATAAATGTAATAATAAAATTAACTAAATATATGTTCTTCTTTTTGCTGCTCCCATTGAGGTCGCCAGCAGATCATTTGTTTACATCTAGTTTGATTTTATGATTTATTTATGGGTTTTACGCCTGATGTGGTGGGAGGAAACTGGAGAACCCGAAGGAAATCCACATAAACATAGGGAGAACATGCAAACTCCACAAATAAATAAATATTACACTTTTTTTAAAACAAATATACAATATACAAATATAAAAAAACATCAAATTTTACATATACAGCTCCTTTAAGGCTACACAAGTTCAAACTCAAATTAAAATATAATGTAAACATTTGATATGTTAAGAAATTTGATGGATTAATAAGTCAAATAGACGATGCTCACTTTTTTTTGTGGTGAACTATTTTCCTTCTTGTTTCAATGCTGGATGCTCATTGGTTGTTATGCAGCTGATTGTCTTGCCAGGTGCAAGGCCAATTACCTTCAAATGAATGTGTGTCTGTTATTTAAGAGGCATTTATACTGCATGAGAGTGACTCTGATGAAGGTCGGCCTGCTGATAATGTTTTGTCTTCTGTGAATAAAGAGTAACTCTTCTCTGTCATCATTAGTCAACATGTAAGTTAACAGAGAAGCCATCACCACATCTGGACCCAAGAGAGAAAGCACGCTAGCTAGTCCCCCTTTTTTCTGTAATGTGGAGCAGTACTATATAAGAAGAATGCAAATCAACATAGTGGGAATCTGTGCTAATCAAGCGGAAACCCAAAAATACTTTTTTCCATAGACTTACATTGGGAAAGAGACGTCTGTAACACAGCAAATAATTGTTTTTGAGGTGAATCAACTTCCCAGTACGAACACTTGAATAGTCCTTATTTCAATCATTAGGTCCTAAAAGGTGTAAAATGCACTAATAGCTGAATCCAGAGTTATTTCCAGTCCTCCACTCAAGTGAATGAGACCCAGACCGAGGCTGGAGCGAGGGCTGGGAGGCGGAGTTAGCAAGCCGCGACGACATCGTGACGTTGTGACCCCGTGACCGAGCCGTGTGACCGAGCGGACGCTACTGCGCCACCTCTCTATGGGCCCAATGGATGCGGAAGATTGCCGGCCCATCCGGGTACTTTTCCAGTCGGAAGTCGAGCCATTTCGGCTTCATGCGCCACTGAGCAACTTTCATAGGAATGAACGGGGCTCCGCCTCCAACGCTGTATCCAGTGCTCTCAATACATCCATGCATCACCCGGGCCGCCTCAGCTCCACCGACGATCCACCTCTTTGCCCATTTTCGGATTAGCTGTGAGTTAGGCTGTGTCGTCACTGCCAAGATGGCGATGGACAGAGCCGCCCACTTTGAGCTTCACAACGGCTCTTCAGAAACTTATGAGTGACGTCACGGAGACTACGTCCGTATTTTACACATGGTGCTAATGTTAGAAAGCTGGGCTAACCAGCCTTTACTTTTCAAGTGGGAAACAATCTTAAGAGCGCAACGAGTCTTCCCAAAAGTTGAATGTTGCAAATAGACGTTCGGCTCAAATCGCTAATCGCTGATGCTATGGAAAACAAACACTTTGTATCAACATTCCTAACACATACAGGATGACAATCTCCAGTTAGTAGCACACCACAGCACGTCTCTTAGCAACGCTGGCCCTCAGTTGTCCGTCAACAGTTGCCATGGGAAACGCCCATTCAGAGGCATCGGTTCTTTGTTATTATAGTTTGCAGAAAAAGTTGAAGTCGCTCAAAGGTCAGTGTTAAGTGACTGATTCATTAGAAAGAGCTGAACTATTAACCATCCGCTGGCCTTGATTGCATTCTGTAGCCATTCAAACGCTGTTCTAAAACTTTTTCTTTTTTTTTTTCACCTTCTTTCCACCTTACCCCGAGGCGGTCGCTGAGTTCGGTAAAAAAGAAGGACAGAGAAGCATTTTGCCAGGAGCGTAGAATCACTAGATTTAAGTCAGGGGCTGCTTGACTCCTCTGGAGAATGACAAGCACAAAGAAACAAAGACGGCGTGATGGTTTGACTGACAGCCTTTTATGTCTGTTCACTACAAGGTCAGATGTACCCCAAATAGAAAATAGATGCGAGTGATCCTGAGTTTCTTAAAGAACGCCCTTCGTGTCGGATTCAACACAGTATGTTTTGGTAAAATGAAGATTATGAATTATGAGCGGCGGGGAGAAGGACTCCTCTAAAGTGTCGACATCAAAAGAGGAAGCCAAATAGCGGCGGAGTGGAATAATCTAAATATAATTGTGTGACTGCTGGCATGTCAACTTCAACCTTGTCTCATAAATGCCATAAGGAAGAAATGTTCTCGGAGGTTAATTTCACTATATTATCAAGAGAATTAAGGCAATTACCAACAAATGACAAAACGGGCTATTCAGAACCAATTCTGAGGATAACTGACCGTGCTATGTCCTCTCAGCAGGTGGTTATTCATAATACAGCAGGTGATTCATATGAATTATTTCCTACCTGTCATTCACTTTGCTCTGCCGCCTCAGTCTGTCCAAGTAATTGTAGTCCTGTAGATTTCACTTTGGCACCTACGGCGGGATTCTTGGCTGACCTTCCTGGGCGCTGCCTTCTAGCAATTATCTGTGGACATTTTGGAGAGAGAAGGAGCGTAAATATTCCAGAGGGAATCCCGAAAACAGACACTGCTCAGTACAAAAAGCAGGTCGAACTGCAGGAAGCAAAATATGGTTACATAAAAACAACATTGTCTGATCGCTAATTTGAAGAAATGCTCTGCTGTCAAATGTGTTGACAGTGGTAAAATATCACATAAAGAATCAAACAGCAGTCAAATATGTTTGGTGCTACCTTTTACACCCGTTTCCACATGATCAAATTATGCAGTATCCCCTTAAGGAATAAGGAAATATATCATAATCTTTTCTCAAATGATGTGTTGCAGCACCACGTTTTGGTATTTTCCACATATGCTTATTCAATATCCTGGTGATAAAACCAGCAGGACCTCAATTTGCCTTCGAACGTTTAATCTCTCCAAAAGAAAACACTTTCACACAAAGCAGCGAGAAGCTAAGTAACAGTACAGGGTCATTTGGCGCCAATGAAGTATTGGTAAAGTGAGTTTCCATGGAGACTAATATGATCGCAACTAAAGAAGACACATAAGAGTGGCTTTTTGGAACGAGTGGAGCGAACTGAGGGGCACAGAGATAACAAGCTTAGACAAAGAGACGTAATGTCAACACAGAGGGCTCAACCTGTAATCAACATGTACAGGAGCTGCAAACATTTCACACAGCAGCAGAGTGTCAAATGTGAATCAAAACACACATGTCACACATTAAATGTGGCATTTTTGTCTACCGGTCTTTCTAGAAACAAGCTCTGGCTACTGTATAAAAGAACACTATTAACACATTGCTACAAAATTCAATTAAATATAGGTTTAAAGATTACAAGGTCTTGAATTATGGCGCTTCTTGCATTGTTCATAGCATAAATATATAGCAGCATGTACGAATAGGGATCATCATTTTCCATTTTTTTTTGTAAAACAAAATATTTTGAATTAATTCTGTATCAGGCCTGGAATAAAAACAACCCTGATTAAAAGAATACTTCTCCTTCTGTAACGTCTGCTTTGGGATAAATACTTTTTCAAACATAATTTTCAGAAGAGGAAAAAAATAAGTGGTGAAATATATCCTGGCATATAAATAATATGAATTTAAAACCAAGGTTAGGGGTCAGGAAAGGGAAACAATTCTGATTAAAAAAACATGCAAATATCCACATAGAAATCATATTTACAAAAGTATACAAACAGAATTACAAACAAAAGTCCCACATTCTAGTTTCTGCAGCTCTATCTATAGTTAGTGATATTATATGCTGTGCCGAAGCTTCGGAGCGTGTCGAGTAATCCAGGAAGTTTTCTGTGAAGTGCGTATCGAGGCTTAGACCAATGACGTCATTGAAGACGCCTGAAGCCGAAATACAGTTGAGAACTTATTATTCCTGAAAAAAAAACCCGAAAAATGTCTCCCATCTATCATTTTCCTATAGTTACACCAGCACATTCCCTGCCCTCTCACTGCCACATATCTGGAATATATCTGCATGTTTTACACTATTCGACCAATAGGTGGTTTTGTGTGAATATGAAGCCCAGATGAAGCCTCGTGAAATGAACCCTTTTGCGAACCAGCTTCATCTCGCCATCACTATCTGTAGTCCAAGCTGTGTAGTGAGAGTTATGTTAGTATATTAAGGCCATGTGGGTATAACATCTACCTAATAATAATAAATAATACACACCTCCATATTACTGCCAAGCAGGAAGTGAAAGCTTCCAATGGGCTTTATAGTAGATGAACTGGGACTGTACCATGTTGAGTAGAGTACAGAGGGGGGATTGTTTAATGGTCTTTTTTAAGTACCCCTTAAAGGGGAACTACGCCCATTTTCAAAATTCATACATGCTATTCCTATGATCTAAGACAGTCCAAAAAATATTAGTTAACATGAATAACTTGCTCCCAAATCGAAACACTAGAGAGCTAAAAACGTATAAACTCAAACTTATAAAGTCTGAGACAGGTCCACAATGAATAGGGAGAGATGTTCTAGATGACACTGAGAGCGCCCAGGGGAACGTTCTGAGTATATGGGAACATTTTCTGTTTCACAACTGACAACACTACAATAGAATAAAGCTCATTTAGGTATAAAAAAGAAAAACATTCTGTGGGTCCACAAAATCAGCCTCCTATCATTATCTATGGAGCAGCTCCAGACTTTACGACATCACAAGTTTGAGACTTACTTCTCTGGTTTCTGGCTTTGATAGAGAGTAGCTCATGTTCACACGTATTGATTGAACTTTACAAGGCCATAGGAATAACATATTGGAATTATGAATTTGGGTGGTGTTCCCCTTTAACAATTTATATTGTTCCTGAGTTAGGACAATTTGAATAATGATTTCACATAGAAATGTAATTTTATAGTTGATTATGGACTAACTTTGGTTTGTCTGTAGGAGCTTCCTCTAGGGGACTTCATTGTTCAGTTAGGGTGAAGACCTGCTGGAAGCTTGCTGCTAGCTGCCCAATAGCCATGGGCATAGCCTAACTAATATTTTGTTCACTTATGGATCTCAGTATTAGTTAATTTCTGTCTATTTTTCATTTTTGTACATAGTTCTGTTTTCACAACCTCACCAAAACCAGCCAGGTGCTAAATACGGGATTGAGAATATTTCGATTGCCTCTCAACAGCTCTCAACATGGCAAAGCAGTTTACAGTGCTAACAGCGCTAACAGTGCAAAAAAAAGCAAAAATGCTGACAGAGCTAACAGTGTTTATCTGAGGGGGAACAGGAGGGTGGATGCTACGTTTCCACGACAACAACGTCCATCAGGCGGTATTATCAGCTGTAACCACCGTATTTGCGCAGTGCAGAATGGCAGCTGTGATTTAGCCAGTGTGGCACGCTCACATGCACGTACATGCACTGAAAGTACGCCCGGCTGGTCCGTCGATGTCAGCAAAGCATGGAGAAGCTCTGACTACAACACACACAGAGGGAGGGTGACTTCATTCTCTGCTCAGGTAGACATTGCTCCTCTATATCTTTACATAGACAATAGTTGTTTGTATATTAATACTCTGGGTGTCGAATTTAGCACCTTTAACGGCTTGTTAGTGTTATGTAAACTACAAATAAAACATACAAGGATGTAGCTTTTTTCTGAAGTTTTCTCTTCACTATCAATAGTTCAAGTCAGTCTAGTTTCCCTAAGAGTGCGAGATCTACAGAACGTGTTCTCCAACGCATTTGCCATTTACACCATGGGTTAGGGTTCCTTAGGTCTCATACCAATCGTCATTATTGGCCTTTTTTAGCATTTAACTGTGACAATGATCTTTCATTAAAACATTAACCAAGAAGCTGTAGTTGCATACACTTTCAGAAACCATTAAAATATTGTAGTTTCCATGCAAGTATTGTAGAAATAATCAACTAAAAATCATATTCAATGAACGTAATCCAGGCAGTTGCAGAAATATGAACGTTCTGTTTGGATTTAGTGTGATTTCTATTGTGTTTACTGTAAAGTTTGATCAACAGTGTCCTATTGATGCAGGAATCAAAGTACGTGTTTCATATGTGGGAACAACCATTTATGAGCTTTAATCGTGTGCTCCTGACCTCATCCCTCCTGTCTGATGATGCACGAGATCTCACTACTTAGAGTAGCTGGAAATGAGTTCAAATAGATCCACTCCTTTTAATAATCTGTGTATTTTTGAATGGTTAACCTCATGTCCGCTGAACACCAGGAGCACACAGTTTGCTTCCCACTGAAACAAAGTCTTGTGTGAAGGTAAAAAACACACAAAGGTGATTCAGATTCTGATAATGTGCAGCGGTGAATCTGCACGGTTGCCTATAAAACAGATATAAAGCCGTAAAGTGCTGTTCAGAGGTGACCTTTATTTTCAAGAGCTGCCTGTGTGACACGCTGTGAATTAGACAACATCAACGCTCCAGAAATTTATGCCTTTGCGCGGGCTTGACCTCTAAGTCAACAGTACGTCCAGAACAACTGGAACGATCGTAAGGAAAACAGACACTGCACACACAGCAATAAATGTATGACAATGCACGCTCGCGAGCAAACCTCTGATGTCTATCTGTCGGCGAGCCACTGCGGCCACTGTCATTGGTTACAAGGTGAGCCACCTACGTGCACCCGGGAAACGTATTGACGCGATCGAGTTGGGATTTTTGCTTATCACCACAATATCAAGTCACCTTGTTCTTTTATTTTTTTCTAATCAAAAGTCAACAACGGTGCTATCTAACCCTGATATGGAGCCAATTAAATCCTTGTCTCAATCTATGGCGCTGTGGAGCGCATTTTAATGTGTTGTCAATTCAAACTTTAACTCCTCTATAGGTCTTGTGTCTTAGTTTGGGCTCATTGGAGTAAGAGTTTGGACATTGATCAGAGGAATTAGCGGCAGATCAAGTAAATAAAGTTAGAAGATGAAAATATAATCATACAGGCAGTTTCAGGTGTACACCAACTGAGATTTCTCTGTTTTATCACAGGGTTGAGGGAGAGGGTGAAGCTATTGACACACAGAGGTACGGCTAAGCCACTTCACATCCCAATCGATCACAGGTCCACTCTACTAGAAGTGGCATTCCCCTTATAAAAGTTAGATTTCCCTGCCGGACTTTCAGAATGCAGACACCTGGCTGGGCTTTGGTGCAGCAATATCTTCAGTTACAGTACTACGCAGCATTTTTGTCCTCCTCCTTTGGTCCTCACTCAAGACTCAGTTTGAGAATGTTTCTAGCTCAGTGCTTGGCTAGTGCAAAAGGAGGAAACAGATGGCTGTCTATTTCTGGATGGTACTACGGAGTGTCCAACTCAAATAAAGTGTTCTTTCACAGGATCTTAGTGTTTTTTTAAAGGGGACATATTAAAAAAAAAAATCTATTTTTCAGTGCTTGTGCACATACATTTGTGTAAATAAATTGTGAAATAAGACAACCCAGTCAGTTTTTGTGAGCTGCATAGATCAGAAAACATGTGATTTAACAAGCCATTGTTGAATTAACATAAGAATATATCGGCCACAGCTTGAGAACTACCTTTGCAAAGGTGCACCATATTTTTCTCACTAGCCAATCAGAGCAGACTGGGATTTTTCAGGAGGGATCTTAAAGAGACAGGCGCTAAAACGGAGCGTTTCAGACAGAGGGTGAATACAGGTATATTCAGACAGACAGTATGAGAACAATAATGTGTTCTTTGAACATTAAAGCATATAAACATGTTCAAGACCAGTGGTTCCCAACCTTTTTTCCTTAAGGGACCCCCTTTCTATTCATTGAGTAAACTGGTGACCCTTGACTAAGTGACATTTTTTATGGATATTTCATACTATATTCAATGCAAAACAATAAAAGTACAGAACAACTGATAAACTGTACAATAACGTATTCTCATGCAACAAATCGTATAATATCTTACGAAAAATTATTCCTCCTTTTTCGTTTGTTTTTCTACAAATGTCCAGCAACACGTGTCAATTCCCTCTTGTTACATGCATACAGTCTTTTCAAAATAAACTTCCATCTTCACAGGACACAACTTGATTAGGTGTAAGAAACAAAACTACTTGGTTAGGTTTAGGAAAAGTTGTGGTTTGGCTTACGCTTAGGTGACAAATAAATCAACTTTGACTTCTGGTTTCACACGGGACATGAACGCCGGTCTCCTGGGTGAAAGTCTGTTATTTTTTGACCCACCCATCCGCCCCGACCTCCTCCCTACGCTGCTTTTGTCGTTCTTTATATTTCCTGGTTCAAGATTATGTGGATTACACACAAATTGATTTTGTGGGATGTATATACGAATTACAGTGTATTACTTTTTGTAGGTATAACTACAAACAGTGTATGAGAACAGCCTTAAATAGTGAATAACTGCAGGAAGTTTGCGTAAAACGAGCGATGGGGATGCATTTTGAACAGATTATTTCCAGTGAATATTACATCAGAGTTTTTTAGAGACTTTTAATACAATTCTCTGTATTGTGTATTTATTTTTTTAAGTTTTAACAATCATTCATAATTAATAGGCTTCTTTTTTGACAAATTCAGTGTTTTCTTCTCCCTGATGCTTGGCCATTGTTTTATAAGCTCTTTGCTTGTTTTAGCTGCGTACTTTTCTAATGCGGGATGAAGCTGATCAGCAGAGACGGAAGGCTGTGTGAATATACTGTAGCTTGTGTTCAGGTCTTCACCGTGCCCTTATCCTATGAGATTTGTTTTAAGTTTATAATTTAAATAGGGCTGTCAATATTTAATCTATTAATATTAATATATTTAATCGCGATTAATCACATGATTGTCCATAGTTAACGGTGATTAATCGCAAATTTTTTATCTGTTCAAAAAGGGAGATTTGTCAACATTTCACATTATTATCGCGTTAACTTTGACAGCCTTAATTTTAAATAATAATCCAAACTTGAAAAATAACAAGGAGCCAGTGTTCTAGTAGAAAAAACAAAATACAAGTATGATCCTGAAAATGAGCACGATATGTCCCCTTTAATGGCTGCGTAGGGAACCTCATAATGCCTTGGACCAAGAACTTGCAAATGGTCCGTGACAATGAGATTATAAAAAAAAGATTTTTTCAGGTATTTGACATTATTATACTGAATCCAGACGCCTCCCTCTTTCTTGAACTGAAGCTAATCCGTCCCTGGAGGATGCCTATTAACCTGGACCAACACTCTGCCCCTCCTGATGAGGCTGAGGACAGGCCTCCTCTATTTGCTTTCCTGATCTCTGTCACTCAAACGGTCACATAATTATTGTGTGTCTTCACAGGTTACATAGTGGATATTAGCTGCATTGTAAGCAGACATTAATTACACGAGCATGTGGACCGAGTTAATAAGGCTGTTGAAAACACCTGTGAGGGTGCACCTCTGTGGACGGTTACCATGGAGTCATGTTTACGGTGAGGACACGTCTGTTTATGTTCTTGGATGTAAATAAAATCACGGCACAATGATAAGCTCATTCATGACATACCATCTGGCAGGCGCTGACAGTTTGAAATTGCATTAATCCTTATCTATTCATTATGAAATTTGTGAGTATAGGTGTAGCAATGCCTTATCGGGGTATAGTGCCTCAGCTGAATTTGAATTGATTTCTATCTATCTGGAATCCATTGCAAATTCCTCTCATGGCCGGCAATGCAGGAGGCGGCGACTGCTGCTCACAGGTCAAGTCAGATTCATCTCTGGCTATCTGATCAGCCCATCCCAGAGCTGTGCCGTGAGTGAGAAATAGCACATTTTAGATTACAGCACTCCCTTCTAAAAGCCTTCAGCTGTAGTGCACGTCTTTCAATAGTTTAGGAACAGAGCATTCATTTCATCTCTGGGCGCTTCTTTTAAAGGCTATCCCACAAGGTCCTATCACTAGGAGGTTCAAGGGCAAAATAAATCAGCGATGACACGTCCCGTCGTTGTTATGTAGGGCACAGAGGTCTCCTGTCTGCAGCAGGAGCTCAGGTTGAGAGATCCCCTTTGTGTCTGAAGCAGGATCACATTAACAGCCTGACTCATTACATTAATAGCGGTGCCACAGCCACAACATGAATAATGCCAATCCTTCTGTGAAGGGGTTACAAACCAGTCTGACAGCGGAAAAAGCATCAGACTATTATTAACCATAAATCCATAAATGACACACACTGTCCATACAGGGGGACGGATATATTTAGAGCTGAGCTGCGGTACTTTGTTGCATCCATTAACAACGGATGCAAGATGATATGAGTAAAACCCACTGTTTAGATTTAGAGGGCGGATCCATCTGCATTGTTTTGTTTTTTTTCAAATGGAAACGCCCACTCAGCCGTTTGCAAAAAGCAGTGACGTAGGATACCACAGTAAATAATCAATAAGGTTATGAATAATGCAAATGCTAGCACTAAGTTAACTGT
>CAKAKR010058330.1:0-11530 GCA_916700685.1 Adelosebastes latens
AGGTGGAGTTGCAGCCATCTTCGACTCAAGCCTATTAATAAATCCTAAAACTAAACTAAATTATAACTCATTTGAAAGCCTTGTTCTTAGTCTTTCACACCCAACCTGAAAAACACTACAGCCAATTTTATTTGTTATAGTGTACCGCGCTCCAGGACCATATTCTGAATTTCTTTCTGAATTCTCAGAGTTTCTATCAAGCTTAGTCCTGAAAACAGATAAAGTCATTATAGTAGGTGATTTTAATATTCATGTGGACGTTGATAATGATAGCCTCAGTACTACTTTCTGTTGCCGTAGGGCAGGAAGACGAGGGGGGGAGCTTCCGCTACGGGTCTGTTGTTGTGTGGCAGGAGAATTGAATAAAGCTGGCGGCCGTTGCTGCTCACTGCTCATTCACCACGGCGTTTGTTATTTTTATATTATATCAGTTAGACGAACCCAAGGCACACGGCTACATTGGTGGCAGCGGTGGTCTTTTGTTTTTTTGACGAGCCGTTGGTAGTTTCTGACATGTGGTGTGGAGACGAAGATCCTTTCAAACCCAGCATGGCGCGGCTTGCCAGAAGTTCGCCTGGCAGGGAAGTTCGAGTCGACCTGCCCGCTCCTTTTGCTGGTGACGGGAGCCAGAGTTTCCTCGGCTGGGTCAGACAGTTGGAGGTGGCTGTCGGCGCGACTTCGGACGGCGGCGACTGTAGTGATGAGCTGGTGAGGATTCTTCCTACTCGCCTCAGCAAGTCGGCTTTTCTGCTGTGGGACAGCCTTCCCGCGGCAGTCAAAAATAATTATGCTGCTGTTAAAGAGAAGCTCGGAGCAGCGTTTGGACAGAGACAATTCATGGACCGCTTCAGAGCCAGCCTCTCTGCTCGTGTGCGCTCTCCAGGAGAGAGTTTGGAGGTGTACGCCGCTGACGTGAGCCGGCTGGTGGCGGAGGCGTTCCCAGACTACGGAGACGTCGCGCAGAGGGAGGAGAAGTTTCGGCGCTTTCTCACCGGCCTGGACCCGGTGTTGAGAGCCAAGTGCCTGGAGCAGGGTGCCACTGACCTGGACGAGGCATTGACTATTGCTGAGCGCTGTGAGAATGCCAGGGCGGCCCTGCAGAGAGACTGTGTCAGCACATTCGCAGGTGCTTCCCTGGGGGAGAATACAGCCGTGCAGTCCGTGTCTGCTACTGATGGCCTTCAGAGGGCCATTGGTAAATTAACTGAGGACATGTATGCTATGAGAATGGACATGAAAGAGATTTATAATGAGAATCAGAGGCTTAGGGCCAGGAACACTGACAGGACGGAGCGTGGATTCCGCTCACCCTCAGGGGGACGCTGTGGCTGTACCTGTGGGGAGTTTGGATGTCAGGCGAGGGGGTCCTATGATGGATACCGGGGCCGCTCTCCAGATCGTGGGCTGTTTCCGATGAGAGGGCCTCACCTGCCTCATGAACACTCCCTGGACCAGGGCAGGTCCCCCGCAAATAAGCCGCCTGGGCGCAGGAGCCCTAGCCCTGGGTGGCGGTCCCGGCGTGAGGAGGAGCCAGGGAGGCGTGGTGTGCGTTTCCTGCCACAGCAGCCGAATGCTGACAGCGGCCATCAGGGAAACGGTCAGTAGCTGGTGTCGAGGCCCAGACATCAGCCTTCCTGACTGAGGGCCCCTTGCAACACAACATGACTAATGACACTGCTAATGTGGACTGTGATGACCGTCCCACATCTTACGTTAGAGGTGTGGTGGAAGGTAATGAAGTCTCCATATTAGTGGACTCTGGAGCTCATGTATCACTAATTAGTGCTGACTTTCGTATGTCAGTCCCTGCCCTGCAGAACCGGCCCCTGAAAAAGAACTATGTTGACTCTCGGGCCGTTAATGGACAAATGTTGGATACCCTGGGCACCATCGAGGTCACTTTCCGATTGGGCCCCACCTGCTGGCAGCACACTTTCTATGTGTTGAGGGAATCCACTCAAAGTGTTCTGCTCGGTCTGGACTTTCTGACCAAGAACCATGCACTGCTGGACTTGGGGCGGGGAGTGTTGCAATTATGGGATGTCGCTGTGCCTCTACTGCGGGGTGGGGAGATGATTCCTGTGTGCTGTAACGTGTCCCTTGCTGATGTTATGACCATTCCCCCCCTGAGTGAGGTCCTAGTGCCAGTGACTGTTTGTTCCCCTGGTGGTGCTAGCTTGCTTGCCAGAGACTTTGAGGGGTATCTGGAACCCAATATTCCGGAGACGACGGGGCTAGTAGTGGCCCACACTGTGAGTAGTGTGAAAAATGGAGTCACATTAGCCCGCATCCTCAATCCATCAGGCAGAACTGTCGAGCTCAAACGGGGGCTGCACCTCGGGGAGCTCCACCCTGTGGGGAAAAAGGATATTGTAGCACCCCCCAGTCACACGGACATTAATGTAAACACACCGCCATCTGCAGCAGGCCCTGTCAACTTGGATGACTCACCGGTCACAGCGCAGCAGAGGGCGGAGCTGTCGGAACTACTTCATAGATTTACTGATGTTTTCAACCTGTCTGGCAGAAACACGGGCAAGTGCACCTTAGTGGAACACCGTATTAGAACCGGTGACCACCCCCCTACCAAACAGCGTGCCTATCGCACATCTCCTGAGAAAAGAGCGGAGATTGAGCGGCAGGTGGCTGGTCTGCTGAGTGACGGAGTTGTGGAGGAGAGCTGCAGCCCCTGGGCAGCCCCGGTGGTGCTAGTTCGAAAGAAAGGGGGACAGTGGAGGTTTTGCATCGACTATCGTCGCCTCAACTCGGTGACGATCAAAGACTCACACCCACTTCCACGAGTGGATGACAGCCTGGATGCCCTGGCCGGCTCATCCTGGTTCAGCACACTTGACTTTTCGAACGGCTACTGGCAGGTGGAAGTAGCTGAGGAGGACCGTGAGAAAACGGCCTTTACAACTGGCAGGGGGCTGTACCAGTGGCGGGCCATGCCTATGGGTCTGACCAACTCTCCGGCCACCTTCCAGCGTATGATGGAGCTCGTCCTGAGGGGCCTCCCTTGGCATATATGCATGGTGTACCTGGACGATATACTGATTTACAGTCGCTCGTTCGAGAGTCACCTCCTTCACCTCGAGGAGGTTCTGTCCAGGATACAATGGGCTGGCCTGAAACTCAATCCAAAAAAATGCCACTTCACCAAGGACCATGTGGTTTTCCTGGGCCATGTGGTCTCTCGGCAGGGCCTCCACCCAGACCCTCGTAATACTGAAAAGGTGAGAACCTGGCCTACCCCCGGCACCCCCTCGGAGGTTAGAGCTTTTGTGGGCCTCTGTTCATATTACAGGAGGTTCGTGAGAAACTTTTCACAACATGCTGCACCCCTGAATCACTTGATAGGGAAAAATGTGCCCTTTGAGTGGACGGCTGAGTGTGAGGCGGCTTTTACCTACCTCAGGCAGGTGCTTATCTCCGCTCCGGTGGTGATGCTGCCAAATTTTGCACTCCCATTTAAAATCTGCACCGACGCTTCCAAAGATGCAGTGGGAGCGGTGCTGGCACAGGAAGTTGAGGGGCTCGAGAGGGTAGTGGCCTACGCCAGCCAGGCTCTCTCCCTCACACAAAAGCGGTGGTCCACGTTCGATCGGGAACTGTGGGCAGTCGTGTGGGCAGTACGTGAATTCAAACACTATGTGGGACTGTCTACTTTCTCAATCATAACTGACCATCGTCCTCTGCTGGGCCTCAGGCGCATGGCTATGGACCATGACCCCACGGGACGGAGGAGTAGGTGGATTTTGGAGTTGGACCCGTTGGACTGGGTCATGATTCACAAGGACGGTTCCCGTCATAACAATGCCGATGCACTGTCCCGCCGGCCTGTTTCACCTCCCCCTGTTGACCCGGACACTTCAGCTGGGGGCTCACCATTGCCGCTGTGGAGGAGCCAAACTGCTCCTCATCTCCAGACACGACACACATGAACCTGGAGCCTACCTATTCTCTCTCCATCAGGGACTCGGAGCTGCTGCCCTTGCAGCGCGAGGACACGGACATTAGCACAGTGTTGGCTTGGTTGGAGCAGGGCACAACGAGACCGCCTCGCAGGCTCCTCAGGGGGTCCTCTGCTGAGCTGAGGAAACTATGGACTGAGTTTAACCGTCTGTCACTCATTGAGGGACTGCTGTGTCGGACAGTGCATTCTGCATCTTCGGGGGAGGAGCAAATTCAGGTGGTGATTCCCCCTTCCATGGTGCCGGAGCTCCTGCAGCAGTTACATGGGGGGCCGGCCGCCGCACACTTTTCAGCGGAACGTGTGTGGGAAAAGGCCAGGCAATCCTACTACTGGCCCTTTATGTTGAGAGACATTAAACAGTGGTGTGAGCAATGCAGAGCCTGTCAGACCCGGAGGTGCCCAGTTCCCAGGCAGAGGGCACCCATGGGGGGGTCTCAGGCTGTCCGCCCGATGCAGAGGGTGGCTGCAGACATTTTGGAGTTGCCTCTGACCTCCCGGGGAAACAGATACATTTTAGTAGTGGAGGACTACTTCACTAAGTTTGTAAACTTGTACGCCCTACAGAACCAGACAGCGCAAACAGTGGCCCACTGCCTGTTTGAGGACTATGTGTTAGTGCATGGAGTCCCGGAAGTTCTCCACAGTGATCAGGGCCGCCAGTTTGAGGCAGAGGTAATTCAGAGCCTCTGTAAGCTGTTGGGCATAAAGAAAACGCGCACCACTGCTTACAACCCCAAATCGGATGGCATGGTGGAGCGTCATAACAGAACGCTGATCGATCAGCTGGCCAAGATGTTGCTTACTCATGGGGGTGAGTGGGACATGTATGTGAAGCAAGTTGCTTTTGCATACAACACCTCCAAGCACTCCAGTACAAGGTTCACCCCCTTCTACCTCATGCATGGGCGCGAGGCCCGGGTTCCAGCGGACGTGTGTGTGCCCCTTGGCATTCTGGACTACCGGGGCCCTGGATCGCCGCCAGAGTATGTGTTGTCCATGGCGGAGCGGCTGGAGTCAGCATTCAGCATGGCTAGGCTCAACGTGGCAGAAGCACATGAGAGACAGAAACTGTATTATGATGAGCGTAGCTGCCACCGGGCCTACAGCGTGGAGGCGCTGGTATGGCTAAATAACCCCACTGAGAGCCGTACCAAGCTGGCGCCACACTGGAAGGGCCCCTATCGGGTGGTGCAGGTGCTGGCTTCTGGAGGGGTAGCTGCACTGACATACCGCATCATCAACCCCCTGGACTCAATGGAGCGAGCCCAGGTTGTTCACCATGACAGACTCAAACCGTACACTCTGCCATTACCGACACAAACTGTTCCTGCTGCTACTCCTCCCTTCACCTGTCCTCCCGCCTTGGGGGCTTTGCCAGCCTCCCAACTTCCTGTTTGGGAGGGTCAGTTTCAGACTGGAGGATTGGATTATGGACTTGGGGGGGACTCAGTGGGGTCTGAGCCCACTCAGTCTCGCAGGGGGAGAGTGGTGCGACCCCCTTCGCACCTTAAAGACTTTGTCAGGTTCTGAGTTTTATATGTTGTAGCCTTGTTGCACTTTAATGTTTGCCAGAGTTAAGCACTGTTTTATAGGAGGTATTGTTTACACAGATCCCGGAATAAACTGTTTATTATTGTTATTTGGGTTAAGAAACGGGGACGTTTCCAGTTGAGGGGGGGAGATGTTTAACAGACTCTCCTACACTTGTTAATGGGTTAAACTGTATTTTGGCGAAGAAGATGTTTGGTCCTTCTCGGTTGCCGTAGGGCAGGAAAGACGAGGGGGGGAGCTTCCGCCACGGGTCTGTTGTGGTATTACAGGAGAATTGAATAAAGCTGGCGGCCGTTTCTGCTCACTGCTCATTCACCACGGCGTTTGTTATTTCTATATTATATCAGTTAGACGAACCCAAGGCACACGGCTACATTTCTTTGCTTTTTTAAACCATATTGATGTTAACACTGATGATTCATGTAAAACCAAGAAGACTCCATTGTGGAGTCTTAGAGGTTGGAGGGTCATGTTATTTTTGCTTACCCAATTTGGTCCACAAATCATGTTACGCTCAATTAGTTCCTGCATTTCTTTTGCCTTATTTCACATAATTTCTTTATCTTTTTTGTTATCTGTATATATCAAGTTGAACGTTAAACTTTTTTTTTAATTATTATTATTTTTTTAATGTAATTTATCTGTACTTATTTCCGTCTTGTGCTGCTACAGCACCTGAATTTCCCCTCTGGGGATCAATAAAGGCTTATCTTATCTCATCTTATTGTATTATCTTAACCTACACTTTTTAGAAGCAATTGCCATCATCTTCAATGGGTACCTGTAATCTTTGAAAAGCTTGTTATAAGTGTTTACGGTAAGGTAGGGGCTGTTCAATTTACAATTCTTGTTATATTTATTGAAATTCTTATTACATCCTGACATTAATCAATGAATCAAATGATCTGACAAAAAGGCTGTCGCAGGATTGAGATAAGTCTTTCAGGCCAAATTAAATGATTGGATGGCCTTCCTATCTATATACCTACCTGTCTATATACCTGCCTGTCTATATACCTGCGTGTCTATATACCTGCCTGTGTGAACTCATTGGGCGTCACCAGAGTCTTCCAGAAGCTGCTAGCTTGACAGCTGTGAGTACTAACAATAGCTATGTTCATAGTTTACGTTCATAATGATAATGTTGGGGGAGTGGCTTTGGAGGGAGGCCTGGAGTGACGGACTGTCAGTGTTGCCGACTTGGTGACTTTCTCTCTTGGACTTCTGGAGCTAGTGCTGCTAGCTACTTTCATTGTAAGAGAGTTGGCAACACTGGACTGGGTTTTTCAGTTGGATCAAAAATCTAGTGTACTCTTTCTCAGCATTGCTGACCCAACCTATTAAGTTCACATTTATTGAATGTCCAATTTATCATTCCTATGGCCCATCTATGGTGTTTTCAAGGACAACCAGTGCTTTAGGGATGCAATTATCCTTTGACATGCAATGAAGGCAGAACAGCAGCAACATAAAGCTTAATCAGTGACATCAGGCAGGGATAGGAATAAAGAAAAACCCAAATGACAAAAGACACACGATTATGGTATGGATTGTTGTCTAAGTGAATCAGCAATCAATTTTGATACACTGAATACCTTTGCCTGTTGTCTAGACAATACGCTATTGTATTGTTTTTGTTGTGCAGTTTTTTAGTTAAAAAACTATTCCGTGTACAACAGCATCACATAACATGTATCATCAACCACACAATAGATTGTATTGGCTCTATAAAGCCCATTCTGTTTCTGATCCTTATTTTGTTGTCTGGAAAGCTTAGCTAGCTGCACCTATAACGCTGCACATTAAAATGCTGCATATGACTGCACATATAAAGGGAGCATTACTACTGTCTCTCACTAATGTACGCCACAGAATTCAGTCCACAAAGTGGATGAGAAGGGTTCGTCATGATGAAACCCTCTCCATCTTATCCATACTATTTGGATCATGTTGTTTTTACTCCAAAACTGTAAAATCGTTCCTGGCCAAAACTGTTGTTTTTGATATCTTCATATCAAAGTGCTGCTTATGTTTTACTCATGAAGCCTATGCAGATGAGCGGTTATAAGTGGCAATATTTAAAAATGTACTTTGCTTCCAGAGGTTTTGGCAGAAAATGACTCAAATTGACACCCAAAGTATTTCAGCAAGCACTTGGCTTTTCTGCCTCCTGTAGTTCAAATCAACAGAGCATGCTGTGTTTCTAAATATAGCAGAGGACCAATTAAACTTGCCATTGCTTGCCAGGAACATCTTTGAGATTATAACCCTGAACAGGCAGCGTCCTTTTGTTTGGGTTAAACATCACCTGCTATAGCTAATGTGTCCTATTAGCACATTCCCTCTGCAGCACAGCACTTTCTAACATTTCAAAATGGTCTCTCAGCCATAAACAGCCTAGATGCATTTGGGAAAACGAGCTGTAGGAAAGCTGAAAGGGAAGGTTGAATATATCCGCAGATAGACGTGCCGAGGAGCCTTTTGTTGCGGCACTTCAGTCTGCAAGCAGCCGCCCTGCCAGACCCATTTGCCCCCAAAACGGGCTGTAAACCTGTCATCTCCAATCAGTTGGCCTGGTTGAGATCTCAGCCTAAATTACAATCACAAGCTGACGGCCCCTTGCATTGTTCCTCTGCCACCTTGCATTAGCTTGGAGGGTTAACGTAGTTTATTGGTGCGTGTGTCTGCTAATAAGCCACGCAAGCTCACAGTTTCTTCTTTTCTTCAAAAAATCCAATGAAAAAGATGATGCTAGTTTTCTTTTTTTTCCCATGCTGTCGGTAGTCGCTAATGGAATACATAAATCTATCCAATACTGATTCATAAGATAATGATATTGACGCAGCTAACAGTAAACTGCCTTCCCTGTTTCCATATAAATAGAAAAGCTTCAGTTTTTCAGTTGCATCATGAGCTGGAATCCATGTTGCAGACAATATAAGACTATTATTCACAGTAAATCTGTCACTCTGCAGCACACACCCACACTTGAAAAACTCCGCACACACAACTGCCTCTATGCAATGCAAGTCATTTTAGCAAGTCATTTACTAGTTGTATGTTAACTGAAGGGATTCCATGATAGCACCCTATTAGTTGAGGTTATTACCCTGTATTAACTTAAACTAAGGCGGTCTCACTTTTGAATCTATTGAATGATGAAGTTCTAATGAGACATATCATATATTAGAACAACAAGACATAACATCTCATCCAATCAGGGCGATTTGCTGGAAAAAGTTTAAATTCTTTGTCTGCTCTGATTATTTTTTTCACCTCAAGATGTCACACTGCATGTACATGCAAATAGTCGCCAAGCAGAAGGGACCTGGGATAAGATATTTACTATGACAATCACAACATTTGACCACAGAAATTCTTCAAATCATTTATAGTCATTCAGAAAGAATTTACCTTTTATGCAGCCCCAAACAGTTGACCACCACTTCAGCTGTTAAGATTAGCAAAATGGAATTGAAATATCCTACCCCCCTATCACTAAATCAAGATGAAATACTGGCAAATCGTTGGGCGAAACATGGAGTCATGTGGACGATGCATCACAACTTGACGTCACCGTCGGCATGTAACCCGAAAATACTCCCCCGGTCTAGCCGTTTCGTCACGCTTTGACCATTGCATGGGCAAGTGTTCTCCTCAACATGGGCGGAAGACATGATGGGTGCCCCAGATTATGATGCCCCTTGGGGTCTGGGGGGGGGGGGGGTGGGGGGGGGGGGGGTTGGAGGTGGCAAACAATTGAATTGGGCGCCTGGTTATTCTGAGTGACATGTGAGTGAAGCCATCAAACATGGTAGCTCAATGCTACTGTCGGCGTTGCTGCTAACATCGGCTTCTGTACCGCCTCTCTGTTTTTGTGAATTGTAGCTTGCAGTGTTGGTATGACGTGTAAACATTACCATTTCCCTGCTTTACACACAACAGACCACGATGCTTTGGTTCACAGTGGAGTGGAATACAGCAACCCCCAGACTGAAATATTTGATTGGTAAACCATTGAAAACAACTGACTTTTTCTTGCTACATACAAATGGCCATACAGTTGTGATTCTTATGCCACTGTGTTGCTACAAGCAAACAGAATGAGCACTAATCAGCTATGAAATTGAGTGATTATATTTCTCTGCCCAAGGACGACTCTGTCCCAGGCATTCTCCAGCGTATTCTGTGATCGACTGATAACGCATTCGCAATTACTTTCCAGGTCAATAACGACACTTGCGAAACTTATTCTTATCTTGTTGTGCTGCTTTTATGTTTGTTTTATTAATTTCCCACCATTCTGATAGTGCTCGCTTCTGTCAATGTCTGTAAGTCATAGATATGTCTTGTGTTTGAACCATCCCGGTGGAGACCCTGCATGCAAAATAAGTGATTTGTTTGTATTGTGTGTGTATGTTAGTGTGATTTATTAGTGAGTCTGTCCAACAAGGTGTCTCCAAGGTAGGACCGTGGAATTTGACAGAAATCTAATCTGTGACCTCAATACTGAAAGCTTCTATAATCAGATGTTGTAATGCTGTTTATTTATTTAGGAGATAATTATGGCTATTGGACATTGCATGCAGAAGACATGATGGGTGCCCCAGATTAGGATGACCCTTGGGGTATGGGGGAGTTGACGCTGGCAAACAATTGAAATAGGTGCCTGGATATTCTGAGTGACATGTTATGAGGGGTGGAAAATAAGAAAAATTAATTGATAAAAATGGAGGTGATGAAAATGCATGTGAATTGAAAAATGGAGTCGTAAAAAAGGATGTGAAATGAAAAATGGAGTGATAAATTGTCAAGTGATTTGATTAATTTAAAGCCGATTTGACTAAAACAGTCTTGATATGATGAAAACAGAGCCATGTTTCATCATTTTACCCATCTTACATTCATCACAACGCAACGTTGCCATTTATCATTTCAGAAAAGTGGCTTCAAGGTAGGGCTGGGCGATATGGCCTAAAAATAATATTGATTATTGTTATTAATATTATTAGGCAATATCGCGATACAGGATATATATCGCATATTCATAAATGCTCAATTTGACCCTTTGATGCATACAATCACACCAATATGATGATTCTTGTAGTCCCTGCAGCACACTGTATGTCTGCATTAAAACCTTCTTGTTTATATTCATTAGTGGTTTCTATTGGAACTATTTTAAACTTGCATGCAAAAAGGGGGAAATAACAAGTTAAATTTAACAAAACAGTATCCAACAGTATTGGTTTCACATGGGATGTGAACTCCTCTCTCTTAAGGTTCAGGCAAAACTAAAAAACAGTTCAGTTTAGGCAACAAAAAACTACAACTTATAGGCAACAAAACTACAACTTCTTTAGGTTTAGGCAACAAAACTACAACTTTTAAGTTCAGGCAAAAACAACACTTTGTAAAGTTTAGAGAAAAACACAGTGTTTTGGGTTAAAATAATTACGAACACAAAGACAACTACACATTGTTGGTTTCACACAGGATGTGAACTCCGCTCTCCTGGGTGGAAACTCTGAGTTTTGCCTCCTCCTAGTGCTCCAAATGGCATTTGCAAGATTTCGCCGCGCCTAAAGAAAAACAGTCCGAGCCGAGGAGTCTCTAATGCAGCTGTCAATCACTGCCTGTGAAGCTCGTGAACTCCGATCAAACTGTGAAACTAGGCAGCGCTGATCAGATATGAATCAGAAACATATTTTACTGTACTGTTCAGCTGTAAAATGCGAGAGTGTGCTCCGGCCGGTGGGCGGTGCTTGGTTTTGGCTCGACTGTTTTCAACATGGCGGCAAACTTTCTCATTTTACATCTGAACAGTACGCTAAAACATTTGAGGTGTGAAATAGGCATTATAGTAATAGAATTGTGATTCATATTTGATCAGCGCTGCCTAGTCTGACAGTTTGATCAGAGTTCATGTGGAGTGATTGACAGCTGCGTTAGAGACTCCTCTGCTCTGATTGGTTGTTTTTCTTTGGGCGCGGTGGAATCTTG
>CAKAKR010058331.1:0-19184 GCA_916700685.1 Adelosebastes latens
CATCAGTGGGACCAGATAGAGATCATTATTCATTGATCCTACGTGTCTGAGCTTCATGCTGATCTTTACTGTTTAAACTGAGATTACACATTATGAGCTATAAACATTTTAGTGGAGCTGCTTTAACAGACTGACAGCTGTCTGTGTTCAGAGTCACAGTGTTATAAAGAAGAAGGACATGCAGAGGTTTGATTCTGAGTGAGGGCCACTTGATGCTGTGTGATATTTGAATGTTCAAAGAAATGACTGACAGCACATAAAAGAGTCACTTTAGACAGTCCAGAGTAACAAACTAATATCTGACACACAGTAAACCTTCGATACGGCCTGAATGAATGAGGAAATAAAACACTAATCACACTTTCTGAAACAGAGACCAGGACCAGGCGAACTACAAGAGTGAAATGGAGGAGGACCAGCAGAACCCAGACCAGCGGAGTAACAAGGTCCTCAGAAGACCAGCAGCAGGCTCGTCCTCTGATACCACCGATGTTCAGGTCAGTGTTCATGACTTCATGGCTTCATAACGACACTAAAGACACAAGGAAGAGTCAATAACTGAATAAATTACTGTTTAAACGACACAAAACTGATGTTTTTACTAGGGGTGGGTTATACATCAAATATAGTCGGTGTGTAAAATGACTATATCACGAACTTCGACTACAAATTGTCATGTAATTTTTTTAAGCCGCCCTGCCGGCATGAGACTCGCTTTGGCATTTCCTTTTCTCCCTCCGGCTCCCTCTCAGACACACACACATACGTCACAAACTCCGCCCCCATGCAGACCTCTGTCCTGGGCGAGAGTGTGTGACGTATTCGGCCGGCGTGTTTTTGTATCTGGAGGGACGCAGCAGAGAGAGAAGGAGCCCGGAGAAAGCGGAAGAACTGAAGTGACAAAGCGAGTTCGGTAGCGAGAACACGACCAAAGCAACCAGAACCAGCCCAGAAGCAAATGACTCTGGCTTCTTGCTTTCCAAAGCAATCCCATATTGCAAAATGCAAAGAAATCACGGCCGCTGTAAACGACTACATCGCAACGCCGGTTAGCGTAGTTGAAAAGCCCGGATTCAAAACACTCATTAAGACACGTGATCCAAAATATGAACTGCCTGGTCGCAAATTTTTTGTGGAGAAAGCTCTACCGGAGTTCTACATTTCAGTGAGAGAAAAGTTGGCGAACCAGCTAACAGAGGTGACCCACTTCTCCACAACTACCGATCTGAACGTCCAGCTAACAGAACCAAAGCTCTGAGCCTGAATAAGTGGACAAGACTGCTTTGGCCACAGGCTGGACCTCGGGATTGGTGAGTCTTTCTACACAGCTGGGAAAATCCATCCATCTGCATGCGAGCCGATCCCAGCTGACATTGGTTAAGGCGGGGCACACCCTGGACAGGTCGCCAGTCCATCGCAGGGCTGACACATAGAGACAGACAACCATTCACACTCACATTCACAATTTAGAGTCAACAATTAACCTGCATGTCTTTGGACTGTGGGAGGAAACCTGAGAACCCAGAGAAAACCCACGCTAACGCGGGGAGAACATGCAAACTCCACACAGAAGGGGCCCCAAGCCGGATTTGAATCTGCGACCCTCTAGCTGTGAGGCCAGTGCTAACCACTGCACCACCATGCCCCTATAATTTTTAGGCCATATCGCCCAGCCCTAGGTTTTACCCACAAAACTGAAAACTGTGTTGAAAAATGACACCTGTCCAGGTAGAAGGAAGTTACTACTTTTATTGTGTAGTCTGAGTAACGTGATGTCATATCCGTTTAAAACCAAAACAAAGCCGAAGGTAGAAAGCAGAAAGCGGTGGAGGGTCCGCGGGGATACGACCTGCAGCCTCACCAGTGTTTCCTCTATATGCCAGCAGCAGCACCGCTGATAAAATACGACCGCCGCCGAAGAATGTTTTATATGAGGAGAAGAGAGGGCTCCGTCTTATCTCTTTAGAAACTAACATTATATTATTTTGCGCTAAAGATGCTTCATATCCAGGTCAATTCACTCCCCTGTGAGTAAAGCATATAAACAAGAATCTTTTCACTTACCTGATGTCAGCAGAACGATTATAACAACATGCAGCGGTTAGATGTTAACAACGAAGCAAGCAATGCTGATCACTGATTCAGGATTATCATTCGCTTAAGGGAAAACAGTCCTGCAACTACACCTGAGTGTCGCACATTAACGTTACAGACAGCAAACTATAGGCATATTAATCAACAGGGAATATTTGGAGCTTGCGCAGCGAGCGTGACCGCCGTAATCGGAGCAGCGCTTAAACTCTGGTTTAGTAGGCAGCACGGACTCGTGTCATTAAAGCGGCACATTTCCTCCATAATCAGAGCATTTAATTGATTAATAACTGATTGTACAATAAAGATAGGTATTAATAAATATGTTTACAAATTAATTTATTAATCTATAAATAAATGGACAAAATTACAAAGTATTTCATTATTTGACATTTTAATGGTTAAGAAAAAGATGAATTATGAAAAGAATTTACAAATGAAATATTAATCCATCAATAAATACTTGAAATTAAAGAGATTTACAAAAAAACATAAAACAGTCAATAAGTACATCATTTAAAAATACATTAATGAATTCATAAATAAATAATGGAATTTAAAATTGTATGTGAAAATGCAGTTTAAGAAGAGAAATAAATAACTAGATTCACAAAGTGAATTAAGAATACTGGTTTTAATCAGGCATTTAAAAGGGCAACTTCTTTTCCCATTAGCATTAGCTTTTCCTTAATGTTTTTACTAAATGTATTAGCTATTGGATTTGCTGAGTCATTTAGCTTCTCCATTTAGCCTCTGCATTTAGCTTTTCCATGACCCTCACGGTCCTCCACGAATTAAAACAAGCTGAACCAATGCAAATTAGCCACGTGGGAGGCAGTTTTGCTATCACTGACCTTCCATTACGGATTATGATCATCTTATTATCGCTTGACGAAAAAATTAGTGAGTTGTTGGCTTCTTGCCACTCAGTCTGGGTAGCAACATTCATCATTGGACCGAGGTCTTTTGATTCAAATTGTTCATTCACCAATAAGGTTATATGTGGGACAGATTCCGGCACAGCGTACCACTCTGAAATGAACAAATTTGGTTGTATGCTTAGTGCCGCTCCCTGTTGTCCTATTACAATGTATTGTGTTACCAATTCAACAGTCAAATTTCTTCTTTTCTCATCCCATTTTTCCTCAAATACTGCACTGCATGAGGGATCATAGAACATTGTGCAGTGATAGTCAGACTGTGGTTGAGTTGCTTCTGGAATTTGAACTCAAATACATTTTTCCCATTGTCTTAAGACGTTTGTTACAGGTTCAGTAACATCACCCAGTCAATAGACTTTTGCACACTCAGATTATGTGAACATTTGAAAATGAAGGGGGACTGACAATGTTCCACTGACATGCTGTAAATGTTCATTATGGTTTTAGATAGGTCGCTCCACCATGGCATCTCACTGACACTCTCTCTCTCTCTCTCTGTATGTCTGTTCCTATAGAAACGGAGAGGAAGAAAGGGACTGATTAATCAGAGAGTTCACACTGGAGAGAAACTACACAGCTGTGATGAATGTGGGAAAACTTTCACTTCGGGGAGGAACCTCAAAGTCCACCAACGCATTCACACTGGAGAGAAACCCTACAGCTGTGATGAATGTGGGGCAGCTTTCTTTATATCAAGTGACCTAAAAAGACATAAACGCATTCACACGGGAGAGAAACCCTACAGCTGTAATGAATGTGGGGCAACTTTCACTCGATCAGGTCACCTGAAAACACATCAACGCATTCACACTGGAGAAAAACCCTACAGCTGTGATGAATGTGGGGTAACTGTCACTCGATCAATTAACCTGAAAACCCACCAACGTATTCACACTGGAGAGAAACCGTACTGGTGTGACCAATGTGGTAAAACTTTTTCTCGGGATAGTTCCCTCCAAACCCACCAACGTATTCACACTGGAGAGAAACCGTACAGGTGTGACCAATGTGGGAAAACTTTTTCTCGTGATAGTACCCTCAAAACCCACCTACGTATTCACACTGGAGAGAAATCGCACTGCTGTGACCAATGTGGTAAAACTTTTTCTCATGCTAGTAACCTTAAAACCCACCAACGCATTCACACTGGAGAGAAACCGTACTGGTGTGACCAATGTGGTAAATTTTTTGCTCAGGGTAGTTCCCTTAAATCCCACCAACGCATTCACACTGCGTCCTTGTGAACATTTTTCAGAGCCCAGCTAGCTGTTTCCTCCTGCCTCCTCCCCATGCCCTGATAGCTGTGTTGTTATATGCTCAGCTTCTCTCCACATTGAAGGCTGACCAACAGTAAATTTATGTTTCAAACAGCATGTATGATTTCGTGGCTATGGCTACATACTTGGACCACCAGAAACTTCCCAGTGGGACTCCGTTATGAGGCTGAAATGTCAACATCTGGAAGAGTTTTCAAATCACAAGGAAGAGAACCAACCACAAACCTTTAAAAAATCTTAAAAGAAAATTCTGGTCTATTTCAACCTGAAGTATTTCCCATAAATGTAACCGTTGGGACTCTATGGGTCACGCTTACTTTACACTCAGCACCTCTGTTATAGATATTCAGGGAAACAAGGACTAGTGCAGAACATTGATATCAGGGACAGCTGCTCAAGCCTCCTACAACTTTGGACAATGAATCGCCTGTAGTGATGAGCAAAAGATGAAAATAATAATGCAGTTATTCCTTAATTCTTGAAACTTCTTCCAGGAACTTTACCTTACGTCTCAGGACACTAAGTGGTGAGATCCTTAATTTACAACCAGCTTGGTTAAGCTCACAGAGGAGAAACAACCACAAGACTTAGTACCCATCCTGACCATTATGGCTGTTTATTGAATTAGGGGTTAAAGGCCCTGACATCTGGTTCTTCCAAAGACTCAGAAGTGTTGAAGACCAAACAGTAAGACACAATGAACTGATGATGAGAATCAGAATGAAACTAATTCTGCCACTAAAATGTACATTTGTTAATATGCTATGTATCATCTGAAGAGAAATTAAGTTTGTTGTACAGGTTGGAGCTCTCAAGCAGAACTGGAGAAACTATATGAATATACAAAATAGGTTTTTTGACCTCCTCATCCTCGGTTTACGACCTGCACTGCATTCCTTTTGGTGGCTCACACAGTCACATAAACAGAGGCACATCCAAACTGTGAAGAAGACTAAATGAAACTGACATTTAATGCAAATTAACATGTACTTTAACTGAAATGCTGAGCTAACATATGTAACATAAGAAAACATTTGTTTCACATGTGCATGACAAGAAGGAAACTGAAATTAGTGGGAGCTTGCAGAGAGATGCATAGCCGGTCTCTAATCCCTCCCCCTGTTCATCTGTGGACCCTTCATTTCTTATACCCTTTTCACACCAATGACTAAGGAGGGTTGGACCAGTGTAGGTTAACCCTGGTCCAACCCTCCTTTTGTCAATTCAAACCAAGACAGTCAACCCGGGTTGAACCCTGGTCAGGACAATTCAGATACAACCTGGGTCAGACCTGGGAGCAATGCATACCAGTTAGCTCAGGTGTTAGAAATGGGCGGGGGGGGTTACACCTCTGGAGGATTACAGAGAGAGGGGGTGATAGTGGCATCATCAATTTGTGCAAAAACATAAAATGTTACAGAATGATGCATGTTTTTGGGATACAGTGTAAATATAGTACACAGCATTTTTAGCTTTATAAAATGTTAACTATGTTGTATGTATGGAGCTGTAATGTAGGCAAACACATACAGACAACATACTGATTTACAGTATCTATTCATCAACATGAACCTTTTTTCCTCTGTCTTTCTACAGTACCCATTTATCATATATCAGACTACATTGTGTTATCTAATATGATAATAAAGGCAACATTTACAAACGTAGTAGACACTTCTGAAGACTGAAATGTATATTCCACTCACTCCACCATCCCAGCTAAGATTGGCTTCATATAGTAGACCTACTAAAGTTGTTAAGCTGGACATGTGGCAACTGTTGGATAATGTAAGAGTTTGTCCAGACATAATAAAATGAGTTTAGCCGGAAATGGCAGAGAGACCCGCTGCACCAGAGAGAGAGATCGAGACGGTGGAAAATGATTCATGACAAGTCGCACCGAGGGAACGTGTCCGTCGACAACATCCAGCAATGTCAGAGAGATGTAGACGGACAGAAACGAGTCAAGTCGAGTTTGCCCCGTGAGATCCAACACATCCAGAATGCCGAGGTCCAGACAGAACCTGTTACCACTCCTGGTACCCAGAACAACCTCCCATCTGCACATCAGAAACAGCGGGTGATATAAATACATTCTCAGATGTGAAAGAGTTTGATGATTAGGCTACTAAACAAATTTCGAGTCAATTAATAAATAAGGTTTAAGAAATTGGTAGTTAATATCAGCTAAAAGAATAATTGAGAAATTCATCAGTAAACTTTAACCCTAAATTAGGCTCATCCCTAAGTTTAGGATAAGAAACTGCTTCACAATCTTCCCCGGTGCTTCTTAAACTCTCAACTTCTGAACGGTGCATTAATACCTAAAACTCATTTTAACTGATACGCCTAAACGTCAAGCGACAAATTTAATGAAGAGATATCAGTCACTGAATTGACCTGGTCACATTTGATTTGTTTCTATTCATAAATGTACATCGTTGTGTTCACTGTATTCCTTCATTCATCCTTTATCATTCTATTCCTTTTTCCTTTTGTTTGATCATTTATTCACTTATTTTCTGTTAGTAGTTTAGTCATGTAGTTAGTTAAATAAACACTTGGTTATTTGATGTGTGTGTGTATATGAAACAACTCCAATGACTGCACTCTATCCCCAAGAACACTGTAGTATCCCTGAGATTATGAGATTCAATTGATTAATATCAAAGTTTGAGGTTTTTCCGAAATTGGGTGGCGTTCTAAATTGAATAATTTAATTGAATATAAAGTTGCATACTGATATTGAAACTAATTGTGTATGACAGCTGTAGCTGAGTGTCATCACTCTCCTTCACCTTTTGCAACAATTCAGGGGTTTATGATACATAATTGTGATTTATTAATTATAGATACATATTCTGATATTAATTAATGATTGGTCATTAATCTGCTCCATGCAATAAGGCTACACACCCGAGCCATAGATAGAACCCTCTGGAGGTGTCTTGGGCCTATCAGCGAAACACAGAGGAAAGAGGGCACGCACTTGATAACCCAGAAGATGCCATCGCTCACTTGACCACCTTACTGAGTCTAGGCAGCAGGCCCATGGATGTGCAACTTAAGGGATCCCAACAACTAGTCCTACAGAACAGATTTACCACAAACATTCAACATCAACACATCTGGAGATACGTTGTTTTCACTGGACAGGAAGGGGATGAAAAACCGTCATCTGTAAAGGAACTAAAGCTGTCAGATAAATGTATTGGAGTAAAAAGTACAATATTTCCCTCTGAGATGTAGTGGAGGAGAAGTAGGAAGTAGCAGGAAATGGAAATACTGAAGTAGAGTAGGTTGAATTAAGTACAGTACAAAAGTACTAAATGTACTTCGTTACATTCCAACACTGAATATAATAACGTTGATTAGTAAAATCCTATGTGTACCTGTAGTTTCCCTCCTGACCTCCAGGTGGCGACTTTCTTTTACTTTAAGGTGAAAAACCAGACCGGAAGTACTTGAACCGGAAGTGTGGTTGTCTGGTTGTGATCTCTGGCTGGCGGCGGGATAGTTGTTTCGTTAGCTGACGAGCAGATTTGATCCGTTTAGAGGCGCAGAGCTGCAGGTGAACCCGCACACACTCAGGTAAACACGTTAATGATGTTTCTTTGAGCCGGAAATCAAAGCGGATATAGCGTTAGCACGCAGCTAGTTAGCCTGTTAGCTTCGGCTAGCTGCTGTGTGGCTAACTGCTAGCGTTAGCCTTAGCTCTCTCTAATAATAATAATAATAATAAATTGGATTTTTATAGCGCCTTTCAGATACCCAAGGACGCTTTACAAAATCATACTAATAAATAACACAGAGGAGAAACTATAGCTCAGTAATTAAAAGAGTGATGTGTAGGAAGAGTCAGCTGAGATCAGAGGCCTTGATGAACAGGTGGTGCTTGAGGTGTTTTTTGAAAGTGTCCAGGGATGAAGCATTTCTTATTTCAGGAGGGAGAGCGTTCCAGAGGGCGCTGAAGGCTCTGTCGCCGAATGATCTCAGTCGGGTGTGGGGGGTGGAGAGCAGACCAGTGTCAGAGGATCGTAGTTTCCGGGATGGAGTGTAGGGGTGGAGAAGGTCGGTTAGGTACTGAGGGGCATGGAGGGATTTGTATGTGAGAATGAGGAGTTTATAGTTGATGCGGGGCTTAATTGGAAGCCAGTGAAGATGGATGAGTGTCGGGGTGATGTGCTGCCAGGGCCTAGTGCAGGTGAGAACCCTGGCAGCTGAGTTCAGGACATACTGGAGCCTGTCCAGGGCTTTGCTGGTTACCCCGGACAGGACTCCATTACAGTAGTCCAGACGGGAGGTGATGAAGGCGTGAATGAGGGTCTCTGCCACGGAGTCGGAGAGTGATGGCCGGAGTCGGGAAATGTTTTTGAGGTGGTAGAAGGCCGATTTAGTGACAGATTTGATGTGTGAATCAAATGAGAGGGTGGAGTCCAGGATGACGCCTAGGTTGCGGACCTCGGAGGAAGGGCAGATGGAGCTGCCATCCACATCCATGAGGAGATCTCCAACCTTCCTGAGCAGTGCCTTAGGGGCCACAACCATGAGCTCTGTTTTGCTGCTGTTAAGTTTTAGAAGGTTTGATGACATCCATGTTTTTATTTCATGGAGGCAGTTGAGTAGGGACTGGGGGGGGTGGATGGCTTGGTGCTGAGGTAGAGCTGTGTGTCGTCGGCGTAGGAGTGGAAACTGAGACCATGGTGGCGGATAATCTGACCGAGGGGGAGCATGTAGATGGTGAAGAGGAGGGGTCCAAGCACAGAACCTTGAGGCACACCTTGGTTGACTGGGGCTGGGGAGGAGCTGGACTCACTGATGGTGATGAACTGTTTTCTGTTGGAGAGATATGATTGAAACCAGGAGAGAGCAATGGGGCGGGGCAGGCGGTTGATGGTGGAGAACTTCCGGTTCCTTTGTGTTTTAATCCAGTTTGAGAGGAGTTTCTCAGTTTGTCTCAGTCGCTTTGCTTCGTTTCTACAATCATCCTCAACATGTGTAAAACAGGAAGTGCGTTTCTCCAAACAGTTGGTCCAAACCTGTCTCTGTGAACTGTCTCTTTAACCAGATCACACACATTGAGGCTTTTCTATGCGACCTTTGATAGTTTCCATGGAAACCAGAGCATTCCTTAAGAGAAGAGCTGCAGCTGTTTTCACGCTAACATGGACCATGTTATCAGCACTACGTGGATGAGAGTAAAACCAGAGGAGACAGCAGGACCTGAATATCTCTGTGAGAGTCGAGGACAACAGAGTCCAGGAGTCAGAGTGGAGACCTGCTGGATCTCAGAGACCAGGACCAGGAGCCCGTTTCAGAAAGCAGCTTTAACAAACTCTGAGATGGAAAAGTTTCCGGTTCCAGAACAGCTGATCAGAGTTTGTTCAATCAAATGTGAGGATGAAAACAACCTTCATCAATGGAGCTCTGATACTACGATTCACCATGGCAACAGGTAATAAGAGGCAGAGCCTCCATCTGAATCCAGTCCACGTAGAGATATAAATGCATGTACATGCTGACTGTGCACATTTCTCTTTAAAAAGTGTCAATAACACAGTAAAGTTTAATTCAGTGCTGTCCATGAAATCATCTTTTAGCAGACTGACATTTCCTTAATGCACGATAAAGTGGTGAATGTGACTGTATTAGACTGTAGTCTACATTACATCTAGATAGATTTATTCAGTTTTAAAGTGACATGACAGTAAGCTCCCAGTCTGATCCAGTAATAATGTGTTTGGTGATTTAAAGGTTCAACCGAGTAGTTTTTAAATAGTAGACATCTATTCAGCATTCAGTAACTTTATTTCAGCTACTTCAACAAATGTCGTCAATTTAAAGACAGTCAGTGAAATGCTGTTAAAAGCTGTTTAGACTATACGCAGCCTATTTAAAAAAGTCTCTTTCTAACTCCTTTCTGCAGCTGCACCACCATCCTGCTCACTATTAACAGATATTAATATTAACAGATCATCTACAATATTAGAGGAGTTATGTTCCATCAGTGGGACCAGATAGAGATCATTATTCATTGATCCTACGTGTCTGAGCTTCATACTGATCTTTACTGTTTAAACTGAGATTACACATTATGAGCAATAAACATTTTAATGGAGCTGCTCTAACAGACTGACAGCTGTCTGTGTTCAGAGTCACAGTGTTATAAAGAAGAAGGACATGCAGAGGTTTGATTCTGAGCTGAGGGCCACTTGATGCTGTGTGATATTTGAATGTTCAAAGAAATGACTGACAGCACATAAAAGAGTCACTTTAGACAGTCCAGAGTAACAAACTAATATCTGACACACAGTAAACCTTCGATACGGCCTGAATGAATGAGGAAATAAAACACTAATCACACGTTCTGAAACAGAGACCAGGACCAGGCCCAGTAGCACTACTAGAGCGAAATGGAGGAGAACCAGCAGAATCCGGAGCAGCGGAGCAACAAGGTCCTCAGAAGACCAGCAGCAGGCTCGTCCTCTGATACCACCGATGTTCAGGTCAGTGTTCATGACTTCATGGCTTCATAACGACACTAAAGACACGAGGAAGAGTCAATAACTGATTAAATTACTCTTTAAAGGACACAAAACTGATGTTTTTACCCACAAAACTGAAAACTGTGTTGAAAAATGACACCTGTGCAGGTAGAATGAAGTTACTGTTTTTATTGTGTAATCTGAGTAACGTGATGTCATATCCGTTTAAAACCAAAACAAAGCCGAAGGTAGAAAGCAGAAAGCGGTGGAGGGTCCGCGGGGATACGACCTGCAGCCTCACCAGTGTTTCCTCTATATGCCAGCAGCAGCACCGCTGATAAAATACGACCGCCGCTGCTGAATGTTTTATATGAGAGGAGAGGAGAGGGCTCCGTCTTATCTCTTTAGAAACTAACATTATATTATTTTGCGCTACAGATGCTTCTAGGGCCGTAACGATACGTTTTTACAACGATACGATTTCCATGGTTCCGATACGATTCAATACGATATTTGGCTCATCTAGAGCGATACGATACGATACGATACGATATGATTCAATGATTTGAAATTGATACAGTAACTTTTTTTGCCAAAAATTCAATCATTGTGACTGTGAAATAAATATCTGATACTGGTCAGAGCAGGTCAGGATTCCTGAAAGTTTCTCTTGTAAGGGAATCAGGGATTAATTAATTATGGATATAAACAAGTAAACAACGATTAATGGCAAATACATACAGCTTTATTAGAAAATAATAAAAAGTGCAACTGCAGGACCTGCTGATTCAGTTCTCAAGATACAAGGCAGTTTAATATTTAACAAAAAATATAATAAACCAACTTCTATTCAAGTTAAATAAACAGTAATTTAACCTGCTGCTTCTGTTCTCATTTTCAATATAAACAGTAGAGCAATATTACAGAGATCAACCGCTGATAGTGATCAACCAGCTCGGGACAATAATCATTCCTATACAAACGCTGTTTAAATAATTTGCTTATAGTAATCAAATAGTCCACCTACAGTGTTCATTTGGGGTCTTTTCATACATGAAAACATCTGGAAAAACATTTTAAAACTATGTTAGACTAACTTTAGTTGAATTTCTGTTTTGTTTTTTTACTTTCTCTCGTTGTGATAATTCACCTCGCGGACCGTCTGCTCTCCGGCTGGATACGTGAGGAGGCTGATGCTGCGTGCACATACTGTAGATATCATGACGGGAAAAGGAAAGTCATTTTCTCTGAATGAAAAAACGACAGCGCACGGAGAAAGCAGATGTGGGTGAAGCCGCCCCCGTCTCATGCAGACCGCTGCTCATCTCCCTCCAGCCGTTACCGGTTGGAAGACATTCGTCTGCTTGCACGCCATGGATGCGCGCTCACGCTGCAGAGGGCAGAGCTGGCGCATGTCTGGATAACCGGAGTTACGTTTAACATTTCTTTACCAATAAAAGTGATAAAAAACACTTTCATATAGCGTGTGTCGTCCTTAAATACAAGGTGCAAATCCTTAATATCGATACAATCAATTTTTGCGTTTCAAATCGATTTTATATCGATATACGTCTCTTGTGAAGGACAACTTGCCGAGTACCTATCGATGTAGTTGTATCGTAGGAATATAAATCGATACATCGATATAGTAGATGAATCGTTACAACCCTAGATGCTTCATATCCAGGTCAATTCACACCCTTGTGAGTAAAGCATATAAACAAGAATCTTTTCATTTACCTGATGTCAGCACAACGATTATAACAACAAGCAGCAGGTAGATGTCAACAATGAAGCAAGCAATGCTGATCACCGATTCAGGATTATCATTTGCTGAAGGGAAAACAGTCCTGCAACTTCATCCGAGTGTCGCACAGTAACGTTACAGACGGCAAACGATAGGGATATTACTCAACAGGGAATATTTGGAGCTTGGGCAGCGAGCGTGACGGCCATAACCGGAGCAGCGCTTAAACTCTGGGTTAGTAGGCAGCACGGACTCGTGTCATTAAAGCAGTACATTTCCTCTGTCATCAGAGGCTTCCCCCACACATTTTTATATCTATCAAAATGTGTCATGATGAGTCCACGAGTGCTGTTCTTACGCCTCGTGTGGATGGTGCACACACGCCTCTGTGTCCTCAGCGTCTCCGGATGGACTCTTCAACCATTTATTATTTATAATTTGAGCTATTATGACTTAACAGACAGACATTTACCTGCAGATTACTGTGCACAATGTACTGTAGTTATGTAGCCTACTGAGGCCTCAAGAGCTATGGTGTAGTCACGGGTGTGCCAGGGTGTGCCTTTGCCACCCAGAGAGGCAGCTGGCACACCCAAAAATCTGAAGCAGAATGAATTTTTAGTTATAGCCTTGGTAACACGGGTAACTATTACTAAACACAAAACAACCCGCCACTATCCATCAGCAGCCGTTCTATATTTCTACTAGTGGAAGTTGGCAACCCTACACACACATTTAGCAGGAAAAAAAGTTGTGAGCAGTCGTGAGCAGTCGTGAGCAGTCGTGAGCAGTCGTGTGCGGCCGGGACCGGGAGAAGTTGTACAGAAAGCTGCCGGGGCCGGTAGAAAACGGAGCTGCTACTGCTGCATTCACTTGCACTCACTTGACATTGGAGTTTCGCTCTTGCGGATTTCTGACCAGCCCAACTTTTTATAAATATATACTGAGGTGGCAGCTGGGGTGGCTGTATTAGTGTTAAAACTGCCAAAAAATGCCCTTAGGCACGCGCTCACATAAAGACCCTCTCCATCTCAAAGTCCCGGGCTGGATTTCAGTCCCAATCCACCCCTGGATCACGTGGCACGTAGCTGGTTCAGTGGTCAGGGAATGACTTTCGGTGCTAGCCTGGGACCACAAAACCTTGTTGACTGTGTCCAGCTGGGCGCCAAGCCTGACAAGAAGGTCCGCTCCTATGAAGACCAGGGGGTGGAGTTGAGGAACTACACTCACAAAATGCATGACCTTTTTCTTCCCAATCTGTACGGGAAGGGCGCATACTCTAGTTGCCAGAGAGTCTGCGGTGATTCCGCAGAAAGAAGGCTGTGGCTTCGCTGTGCGAAGGCTGGTGGAGGATTCTGTTGACACCGGTCATGGTACAGGTCTTGGCTGACAGCGGACCTCTGGGACCAACCCGAGGCGGCTGCGGGCTAGTGGGTGGCATGGACAGGTCAGAGCCAGGATCAGGCTCTGGGAGAGGCATGAGCATCGGTAGGGGTCCTCTGCTCTCCTGGATGAAGCCGACTTGTCCAACTGGGACTGGCCAGCTGCCTTCAGGACCAAGTGGCTTCGGGACATCAACCTGAGCCCAAATGTGTCCACGGCGGCAGTCAATGAGAGGGGCAAGTCGATCTAAGAGGTCCTGACCTGGATGTATAAATGTATGTTATTTTAGTAGTGTACCTTAGTTGTATTTACAATGTTTTTTTTGTTGTTGTTTTTTTTGTATTTTAGTTACTTATGTACTTGTTTGATATGCTGTGCACCTTATGTTGTTTGGTATGTTGTTTTGACACTATATACTTTGAAAAATTTTATAAAAAGATTTACACTAAGAGGTCCTGACCGACGAGCAAGGGTTTTGTATCAAGAGTACAGATGTAAATGGGATGCTAGAGAGTTATCTCCTGAAGAGTGATGCCAACCCAAGCGTGTTTTGTGATGGGCGACTTATTCTGTGTGTAGCTGGTAATGCTTATGTTGCAGGTTTCAATTTGCAACAGCTTACCGAGGAGGAGCATTGCTCTAGCAACCTCTGCAAAATTGCTGGAACACACCAAGCTTATTTCGGAAGCAGAGGAAGGGTGCTGATACAGGCCCCTATGACTACTGAGGTGTATATGCGTCAGGCGTTACCCTTGCAAACATGGTCGCCCAAGAAGGTCAGGGGTAAAGGGTGTGGTACGTTAGGTGTGGCGGTCTCAGGAAGCGTTGTGGGCTCCCTTAGTTCCCTTCCCCAGCTTACGAAGTAAACCTTAGCAGTGAAAGTCACCGGTCAACACAGACTTAAAAGTATATTCCTAAACTGTGGTAGCTGGGTAAGCCGTAAATTGAAGCGCTCTATATCTCTTACAATGGTCTCGATCTGACGGTTACGCAGGCCTTGTTCTCGGGGCGGGTACGGACCGCCTGAGTCATCCGAAACTCCAAAGTCGCTTTGGTCGCCATAACCACAAGGGCAACTGTTCCCCCTTCACAAAGGGGACAGAGTCCGGTCACGGTGAGGCCACGAGCTATGCGGGGTGTACCGTTCGTCAGTATATGAAGGCCTAGAGCCGCTCATGCTTTGAGATTAATCCACGGCCTTCCAGGGTGGGGATGGTGTCCGGTCAAACTGCAAGGTGGTGCGGCTCAGGATGGATTGGGATGCACTTCTGAAAGGTAAGGAGCCTGTGTCCACTGGGTGGGCCGTTACTGGTGCCCGGTAGCTGTCGAGGGTGATGAGGTTGGAAGAGGTCCGGCTAGGCCGGATGGGCCAGAAACAGAACCCGTCTCAGTGTCAGTGTTAGGTGACTCTTCGACAAACAGGTCAGCAACTGTACTTACCTGGCCGTCCTGAGCTCTTTCTTGCCTGGACTCTGCTTTTCACTCGGCAACCTGAAGCTGTTCATACAGAATGTCAGTCTTCTCGCCTGACCGGGCACGATCTTCCCATGCTCTGCAGATCTCAAATTGGCTGGCCCGAACCTCCCTTCGCAGGCTAGAGTAATCCTACTCCGCCGCTTGGTGGCTGTTCTGCAGCTGAGCGATCTGTGTCTGTTTCCTGTGCTTTGCGATCATACAGGACTATTTGACTGAGCACATCTGGGATGGTGCTCTGTGGTTTCCCAGTCGGCTGGTTGGTATAATCCACTGGCTCTGCCATCTTATTACCGCAAGTGGTAGCATAAAAGCTATTAAGGTTCTCTCTATCCTGTGAGGAGAGCTTGAGGAGGCCAGCGACCGCATCCTGCAAGGCTGGGTCGTTGGACTCCTGGGGAAATCGGCTCCTGACTCACCGGGCCTCTTCGATACTCATTTTACTTAGCTAGTAAAAGGCAACCCCTGTGGTCTTTGTTTTAATGGAAGGCTGCTGTTGTGCTGCTGTAAATGCACAGGTGAGAGGCTTCGACCTGAAGTGTTGAAGGCTGTTGTTACTCTTATCCTATCAGGATGTTAATGAGGTGACTTCAGCCCGTCTGGTGAGTAATAGCTATGTTAGAGTGTTTTAAGGATTTCAAAACCAAACAGCAAGCAAAATTGCTATTTGAACCAGAAAGGAAAATAACTAACCACTAGTACACACTGAAGCAATCCAGAAACCACAACTGACTATATGCTTGGCAAAATGTGTGCAAATTAATTTTAAAAATCAAAATTTCCAAAAAATGAATAAGGCAAACTTGATAATTCTGGATTATTATGTAGAAATATTGCAATAAATCTGGTATTAGATAGCCTCACACAGGGCACCGATGTGTTGGGATAAGGTAGAACCAGGTTAGGTTATTAGCAAATATTAAAGGTAATTAATATAAATCAAATTATTGGTAGTAATGAAATTAATAAGCATTAATAATAACGGGGTACCACCCTGGGATCAGGGACCAATAACTAAACTGTTGATAAAGTCTCAAAAAGGGTTGTTCACTCAAAATGTCAGTATTTAAAGACTACTTTACACTTATGAGGTGAATGGTGAAGAAGTTAATCCGAGCACTGACACTATCACGACCAGTTATCACAACACATATGCACAAATAATCACTGCGGTGGCAATTTCTGTTTAATAAAGCACAAGGTCAAAACTTGTCTTTCTTGTCTTTGTTCCCTTTGTCTAGACTTTTTCTTTTCCATGTAGGCCTCTGTTAAGCTCACTCTTTTCTCAATTTCAATTTTTAACGACATCCTGTTTCCCTTCTAGTTGTTCTTGTTTTAGTTGATTAATTTGCCTTAAATTATATTTCCTTTATGTATTATTAAGTTTCTTATTTGTGTTTCTTGGTGCCTATGATTGTTGAATTACTGGAACATTGTGGGTTATGTTCCACAGACATGTTCTAAATGTTCTTTAGGATTCTAGATAGGTCGCTCCACCATGGCATGTCACTGACTCTCTCTCTCTCTCTGTTTTTCTGTTGCTATAGAAACAGAGAGGAAGACGAGGACTGATTGATCATAGAGTTCACACTGGAGAGAAACTACACAGCTGTGACCAATGTGGGAAAACTTTCACTAAGGGGAGTAGCCTCAGAGTCCACCAACGTATTCACACTGGAGAGAAACCCTACAACTGTGATGAATGTGGAGCAGCTTTCAATACATCGGGTACCCTAAAAACACATCAACGCATTCACACTGGAGAGAAACCATACAGCTGTGATGAATGCGGGGCAGCTTTCACTCGATCCGGCAACCTAAAAACACATCAACGCAGTCACACTGGAGAGAAATGGTGTGATGTATGTGGGTCAGCCTTCACAACATCAGGTGACCTAAAAACACATCAATGCATTCACACTGGAGAGAAACTACACAGCTGTGACCAATGTGGGAAGATTTGCACTAAAGGGTATAACCTCAGACTCCACCAACGCTTTCACACTGACGAGAAACCCTACAACTGTGGTGAATGTGGGGCGGCTTTCACTCGATCAGGCAATCTAAAAACACATCAACGCGTTCACACTGGAGAGAAACCGTACTGGTGTGACCAATGTGGGAAAACTTTTTCTCGAGATAGCAACCTAAAAACACATCAACGCACTCACACTGGAGAGAAACCGTACTGGTGTGACAAATGTGGGAAAACTTTTTCTCGGGATAGTTCCCTTAAAGACCACCAACGCATTCACACTGCAGAGAAACCGTACTGGTGTGACCAATGTGGTAAAACTTTCTCTCAGAATGGTATCCTTAAAGCCCACCAACTCATTCACACTGGAGAAAAACCGTACAGTTGTGACCAATGTGGGAAAACTTTTTCTCGGGATAGCAACCTAAAAACACATCAACGCATTCACACTGGAGAGAAACCGTACTGGTGTGACAAATGTGGGAAAACTTTTTCTCGGGATAGTTCCCTTAAAGACCACCAACGCATTCACACTGCAGAGAAACCGTACTGGTGTGACCAATGTGGTAAAACTTTTTCTCAGAATGGTATTCTTAAAGCCCACCAACTCATTCACACTGGAGAGAAACCGTACAGCTGTGACCAATGTGGGAAAACTTTTTCTCGGTCTGGTCACCTTAAAGTCCACCAACGCATTCACATTGGAGAGAAACCGCACTAGTGTGACCAATGTGGTAAAACTTTTTCTCGGTCTGATAGCCTTAAAGTCCACACACGTCTTCACACTGCATTGTTGTGAACATCTTTAGAGCCTAGCTAACCGTTTCCTTCTGCCTCCTCCCCATGCCCTGATAGATGTGTTGTTATAATCTGAGCTTCTCTACACATTGAAGGCTGACCAACAGTGAATTCATGTGGGTTTTCGTGGCTATGACTACATACTTGGACCACCAGAAACTTCCCAGTGGGACTCCGTTATGAGGCTTAACTATCAGAACATCTGGAAGAGTCTTCAAATCACAAGGAGGGAGAACCAACCACAAATCTTTAAAAATCTTAAAGGAAAATTGTGGTTTTGTTTTCAACATGACGTATTTCCCATGAATGCAACCTTTGTGACTCTATGGGACAGCTGCTCGAGCATCCTACAACTTTCCGAATTAACTGACTCAGTCAGTTAAACTTTACCAGAAACTTTACCTGACCTCCCAGGACACTAATTGTTGAGATTCTTAATTTAAAACCAGCCTGATTAAGCTCACAGAGGAGAAACAACCACAAGACTTACAGCCCAAACACACGAGGAACGTCAGGAGCGCGTGGCGGCTGCATGGCGTGGTGGCTGCGTGATACACGTGCCGGGCATTCACACCAGCTGCATTTCAGCTGCATTTCAGCTGCATGTCTGCTGCGTTTCTGCTGCTGCTGTCAGCCCTTTCTTTCTACATAGTTTGCCTTTTAATGGCCATTTCATTTCATTATAAATATAATTTATATTTATTTTAGGCCGAGAAAGGTTAAGAAACGTGTGGTAATTTGTAAATACTAGTAATAATCCTCAATTAAAACTCCGTACTATATTCATTCATGTTCTAAAAACACTGTCCGGCACATATTTCAGAATAAAAGCCTTGTGTTAACAAATGAAGGAATTCTGTCCATAGAAAAAAACGCTCGAGGGCTTTTATTTCTAAATGAAAGCAGGAAGTGTTGATTTAAACCCCATACTTTATCAATTCATGGAGCTCTCCAAGTCACTGCAAGTTCCACAGCACTGACTGCTCATATTTCAGAATAAAAGCCTTGTGTTAA